>JAWWQZ010000085.1:0-80000 GCA_033815515.1 Cryptocheilus praepositus | reverse complement strand
TGATCTTTATGGTGTCTTTATGGGTCTGCAGGATTTTTAGATATCTCATAAGATACTTATGGGACTTATGTGTTATTCGTGTCCAATGGGAATCTGTAAAAATCGCATGTGATTCCGCGAAACATTTTATGGGAATCTGTGGATCGGGCCCGTAGTGTTTATGGGATGTTTCATGGTATTGCATGCACTCTGGGATATTTTATGCTACAGTTTCTGCGGTATTTTATATGTTCTACTATAGTATGCTGTTTCAATATTCAATCATATACTATGCAACGCTATGATACATATTTTTACTAAATCTGCCAAGCTATTTGAAGGAATTAATCATAAATATTAAACAGGAATATTATTATTACTAAACCAATTTTACGTTTGTACTCTTATTTTTTTTTATCATTATTCACTTATCAGCCAGCAGCCCAGCACGTGTATGTGTAAAGTATATACGTCTGTGTATTTTGGCCTGTATGTGTGTGTGTGAGCAAGTGCGAAAAGCCCTGCACAATCGGACTGAAACGAAATTCGTTAAGATTCGTTAAGAAATCGTTAAGAATGCGTTATGAAAACATCGCTCTCTGTCGGAATCTCTATGAACGCCTATAATTAACAAAAAAAGCGAATCAGTCTGCACTTCTCTCGTTCTTATCGGAAAAAAAAAGATCAGTTATGTCTTGTTTGCTTTTGCGGGGACGCACGTCTCTCTCCGTTAATAAACGATGCTGGACAATTCTTTCTGTCCGACGCGAGAGAATAATTTTTTGACGCTTGTGTCATCAAAAGTTTACGTTGCTTTTCTATATTATTTTACCCTTCGCATGTGTATATTTATCCATATAATGTGTAATCAATTACAATATATTCAATACGTAAGTTTAGTATTACAAAACTTAGTCTTGCATATTTCAATAGACGACGTAAGCCATTTTCTATTCCAGAGTGCGCTGCGTTAAATACTAATTTAGTATAACGTAGTGGTACGTATTACGAACATTGATATATGCTTAGTGTATGAATTCAATTTAGTTGTTGCGTCCAATTTAGAATACAGAATAATTTAGAATAGAGAAAGCGTGGGTCCCCGCAGAATCAAATGAAATCAGTCCACCGTTCACCTAATAACCACATTGCAAAAAAGATACTGAAAAGTTAGCAGTCATAATAATCTGAGCGAACGCTGTGCGTGTCTGCAGCCTACAAAACTTAGACATTAGTTATATTTCATTATTCGCCGTAAGCCATTATCAAAACTCTCCATACCGGTTGCGACACTACGTACTTTCTCTGTGTGTACGATAAAGAATTTTCATTAGTTCTATCCAGAAAGACTCCCTTCGCACACTTGTGCACCGCATCTCCAACTGTTGACGTCAGACCAAAACGTTCCAGTCGATGCGAACACTACGTTCAGTTTTGCATGAATACTTGAGAAGATCTTGGTAAGACTTCGTAAGACTTCATCGCCTGACAGTTTTGTTCAGCGCCAACAGTGGGCGATGCGTGCACACTTATTGTTAAGCGGACTGCATGTAAATGAAGACTGTAGATTTCAAAGGTAGAATGAAAATTGACAACTTACAGAGGTAAGCCTTCTCCTGTTCAGGCGTCAGGTTTGTCGGCAGGACAGTGGGCATTCCTGGTATGAATGTTTTGTCATGTTCGCTTCCTCCCCATCTGGTCTTTTTCCGCCTCCTGCGCTCCTCCTTTGATTCTTTTTCTTGGCCCTTCCCATCGCCTGTAAATTAACCGTGCAACGTTTACATATATATACTCATTTCTTTATTAGGTTTCGATCAGAGTTTAGTCGCAGTACACTAATTTGGTCTGTAGAATTTATATAAGGTGCCTGTGAGGTGTCTTTGGTCAGAATTTAAATATTGGATACAATGCGCAGTATTTAAGAAGGGATATTATGTGAGGTATATTAAATTATTATATAAAACACAAGTTATTTAGAATGTGATTTTGTATATGAGATGTACGATGCTTCATTTTGTACAAAATATACAATGTGCAGGGGGGTGTTTGATCAGAAATTAAATGTTACATACAATGCACTGGTTAGCATGGGATTTTTGACCTGGGACATAGAAAGATAAATTGTTACGTACAAAATATTGGATATGGAACGTCAAAATTGAGTGCAATCATATGTACAGATACTACTGTTAAGATCCCCAACATGCAAAATTCTATGCATATTCTAGCGCACCAGCATATAGACAAGACACTACGTTCAGTGGATTAATATGTTTTTCGCCGGCTACTATTAAGATTCACAACTCACAATTCCATATAAATTTTGCACACCAACTATTCCTCTAGCAAATCAATGTCTATACATACCACAACTCAGAAGGATACAGACAATACACTACATTCAATGCAATCATATCTTTTGCCCACTACCATTAAGATTCTCAATACACAATTCCATGTAAATTTCACATGCCAATCAAACCAACGTCCTGTATTCAAGCTTGCAATCTTAAAAAATACTTTACTTTTAGTGCAATCATATGCTTCACCCACTATTCTCAACATTTTTAACACATAACTCCACATAAATTTAACATGTCAACCAATGTTAATGCAATGACTACCTTCGATTAATACTCTACTCCCAATGCAAGCATATGCTCTGCGTATCCCCAATATTCCTACCAAACAACTCTACATAAATTTAACATGTCAACCATCCCTGAATGTAATGATTACATTCGATTTTACTCTACTCTCAATGCAATCATATGCTTTGCCTCCTACCATTAAGACTCCCAACTGTATAATATAAAATCTGTATGCCAACGATCCCTGAACGCAATGACTACTTTCAATCAACACCCTGGTTTCAATGCCATCATACGCTGCTTCGCCTCCTACTATTAAAACTTTAGCACTACATAAACTCCATCTGCCAACCATTCCTTACCGCAATGACTACTTTCGATTAATACTCTGCTCTCAATGCAATCATATGCTTTGCCTTCTCCCATTAAGACTGCCAACTCTATAATGTAAAATCCATACGCCAACGATCCTTGAACGGAATGACTACTTTCGATTGAAACTCTGCTCTCAGCGCAATCATATGCTTTGCCTCCTATCATTAAGACTCCCGATGCTCAACTCTACACATCTACCATCCCTTAACACAATGACTATTTTCAATTAAGACTTTGCTCTCAATGCAATTATATGCTTCGCCTGCTACCATTAAGACTCCCAACACTTAAATTTATATTAACTACATACGCCAACTATCCCTTAACGCAATGACTACATTCGATTAATACTCTGCTCTCAGCCCAATCATATGCTTCGCCTCCTACCATTAAGACTCCCAACTGTATAATATAAAATCTGTATGCCAGCGATCCCTGAACGCAATGATTACTTTCGATCAACACCCTGGTTTCAATGCCATCATACGCCGCTTTACCTCTTACTATTAAAACTTTAGCACTACATAAACTCCATCTGCCAACCATTCCTTATCGCAATGACTACTTTCGATTAATACTCTGCTCTCAATGCAATCATATGCTTTGCCTTCTCCCATTAAGACTGCCAACTCTATAATATAAAATCTATACGCCAACGATCCTTGAACAGAATGACTACTTTCGATTGAAACTCTGCTCTCAGCGCAATCATATGCTTTGCCTCCTATCATTAAGACTCCCGATGCTCAACTCTACATATCTACCATCCCTTAACACAACGACTATTTTCAATTAAGACTTTGCTCTCAATACAATTATATGCTTCGCCTGCTACCATTAAGACTCCCAACACTTAAATTTACATAAACTGCATATGCCAACCATCTCTTGATGCAACGACTACTTTCAATTAAAACTCTGCTCTCAGCGCAATCATATGCTTCGTGTCCTACCGTTAAAACTGTCAATGCTCGACTCTAAGCATCAACCATTTCTTGACGCAATGACTACTTTTGATTAATACTCTACTCTCAGCGCAATCATATGCTTAGCCTCCTACTATTAAGACTCCCAACTCTATAATATAAACTCCATATGCCAACCATCCTTTAACGCAACGGCTACTTTCGATTAACCCTTAGCGCTCCAGCACATTTTCGCAGCGGAACGAATGAAACGGAATTTTATTTTAAGTGAGAAGAATTACACGTGCTATAAAAAAGGTAAAAAAAATGGTTTAATCGTAACAGTGCAGAAACTGATCATGTTTTAACTGCAGTTATCAATTGCCAATGCAGACGATACCGCAGCATTTTAAACGCAATCATGTTTTGCTTTCATTGCTTTGCTCTCATTATAATCATAAGCTTCGCCTCCTACTATCTACACTACATAAATTCCATACGCCAACCCTCCCTTAACGCAACGACTACTTTTGATTTTACTCTACTCTCAATGCAATCATATGCTTCGCCTCCTGCTGTTAAGACCCTCAACGTTCAACTGTACGCGTCAAACGTTTCTTGACGGAACAACAACTTTTGATTAATACAATCATATGCTTCGCCTCCTACTATTAAGACTCCCAACTCTACGCAAACTCCATACGCCTACTCTCGATCAACACCCTGCTCTCCATGCCATCATACGCTGCTTTGCCTCCTACCATTAAGACTCCTACACCACCTCCCAACCCTCTACATCCTACCCCCAAGACCCCAAACAACCCAACGCCAGCCCTAGACCCTGAACTTCCCTACGCAGCCTCCCAAGTAAACACACCCCTACCCTCCATCCACCCTCACCCCCCAATAAACCTAGTAACATATTTCTCCAGCCCCCGCCGGAAAATCTAAAAAGTAAGATCGTAAACATGTACTCACCTTCGGCTTCGCGCTTTCTGCTCGGCGTGGTGGCGGGTGCGTTGGGCGCGTTGCCTGGGATCTGCGTGCCGTTGGCGATCGCGGCGCTGACGGCCGCGGCAGCCGCAGCAGCCGCGGCCGCGGCGTTGGCCGTGGCCGCGTTCTGCTGCGCGTTCTGCAGGTAGCTGGGGTTCAGCAGCGACGTGAAGTTCCGCGACTGGTTCATCTCTCCCGTCCGTTTTCGAGCGTCGTGCAGTGCGTGTGTACGTGCGTGACGCGCGGCAGGCACAAGGTGTCACGGGGCTCTGCCGAGCAAAATGGCGGCGACTGGCGTGCAGCGCGCAGACGGTAGTGCGCATGCGCGGGGGGCGTGCTCATGCGCAACCTAACCTAGACGAGGCGGGGGCCGCGTCACGATTCAAATGGGGTACGAAATTCTGGGATTTTTTTCGGACGAAACGGTGCATGTGGGCGATCAGAAATTGTTTATTTGCTTCGTTGGGATTGCGAAGAATATATTTTATATAGGAATATATTTTATATATATATATATGAAGGGGAGAGAGTGTTGCATTCCTTGGCACCTGAGCGGTCCACCGGATAATTGTAAAAAGACAGACGTACAGCAATCGAAGCAAATAGTCGATGTACTTTAAATTAGTTTTATTAAATACTGTTAATTTTGTGTACCATTAATAATTCGTGTATTAATTTCATATCATCCTCACTAAAAGAATCCCATATATATATATACATGTATAAGGCGGGGGCCGCGTCACGATTCAAATGGGGTACGAAATTCTGGGATTTTTTTTCGGACAGAAACGGGGTATGTGGACGATCAGAAATTGTTTATTTGCTCCGTTGGGATTGCGAAGAATATATTTTATATATTGTATATACTTTTTATATTTTATATAGGAATATATTATATATATATATATATGAAGGGGAGAGAGTGTTGCCTTCCTTGGCACCTGAGCGGTCCACCGGATAATTGTAAAAAGACAGACGTACAGCAATCGAAGCGAATGGTCGACATATTTTAGATTAGTTTTATTAAATACTTTTTAATTTTGTGTACCGTTAATAATTCGTGTATTCATTTCATATCATCGTCACTAAAAGAATCCCACATATATGTATATGTACAAGCCGAGGGCCGCGTCATGATTCAAATGGGGTACGAAATTCCGGGATTTTTTTTCGGACGAAACGGGGTATGTGGACGATCAGAAATTGTTTATTTGCTCCGTTGGGATTGCGAAGAATATATTTTATATATGTATATATATATATATTTTATATAGGAATATATTATATATATATATATATGAAGGGGAGAAAGTGTTGCATTCCTTGGTACCTGAGCGGTCCCCCGGATAATTATAAAAAGACAGACGCACACCAATCGAAGCGAATGGTCGATATATTTTAGATTAGTTTTATTAAATACTTTTTAATTTTGTGTACCGTTAATAATTCGTGTATTCATTTCATACCATCGTCACTAAAAGAATCCCACATATATATACATGTACATATACTGTATTTACACTGAAAAATGCATTACTGTATCTATACTGAAAAATAGATATACTGTATTTACACGCATTACACTTATATACATACCTCACTGGATATACCACATATATATATGTATATATATATATATATTTACATTAATTTCAAATCTCCCGTAATCGTCCTTTTTGCAGAGCAACAAATCAATTTTTGTGATTGAACATATATTCCGTATACATATTGAAAAATACAAGTATTGTATTTACATATCAATATTATATTGAATATATATATTAATTGAATATTATATGTGTATATATATATATATATTCAATATTATGTATGTACATATATATATATTAAAAAATACAATACATGTACTTTATTTATATATTTACATTTATATTATTTGTATATTTATAATATATTATTATATTATATTATATTATTATGGTGTATGATTGTATTTACATTATATATATATATATATATATATATATATCGCGTTCCGTATTATATATATATATCCATATACATATAATGTATTTACACTGAAAAATACATTATGGTATTTATAGTGAAAAATACACATACTGTATTTACACACACATATATATATATATATATTTAGATTCATTTCAAATCTGCCGCAATCATCCTTTTTGCGGAGCAACAAATAAGTTTTTGTGATTGAACATATATTCCGTATAGATATTGAAAAATACAAATATTGTATTTTTCAATATATATATATATATATACCCAATATTATATTTAATATATATATATTTAATATATAAATATATACATGTTTAAATACAGTATATGTATTTTGAAAAAAATATATATATAGTCAATACAATATTTAATATATTCAATCATACTTACTAATATTCACTTAATATTTAATTATACAATAAAAATACATATATATATATGTATATATATGTATACATATATATGTGTGTGTTTAAATAGAGTATATGTACTTTCGACTTGTAAATTTTTTATTTTTCACCAAATAAATTTTTATGATGGAACATATATGCCGTATACATATTGAAAAATTCAAATATTGCATTTACATATCAATATTGTATTGAATATATATATTATTTTAATATTATTAAATATAATTGGGCATATGAAATACTATATCGTATATATATATATACATATATTGAAAAATACAGTATTTGTATTTTATGTATATATTTATATTATATTATTATATTATATTATTACATTTATAAGATATATATTTTTATTTATTTTATTTATATATATTGAAAAATACATATACTGTATTAATATACTGTAAAAATAAATTTTGGTGATTAAACATATATTCTGTATACAAATTGAAAAATACAATATTTTGTATATATATATATATATATATATATATGTGTGTATATATATATATATACATATATATATATATATATATATCAATATGCATATCCAATATTATATTGCATACATAGATTAATTAAATATTATTAAATAAAATTGAACAAATAATAATATATGTAATAATAATAAATATAATAATAAATAAGTATTAATAAATATAATTGAATATTTAAAATTATATATATATATATATATATATATATGTATATGTATTTTTCAATATGCATACGGAATATATGTTCAATCACAAAAATGTATTTGTTGCTTTGGAAAAAGAACGGGTGCAGGAAATTTTTATTTTAATTTTGCAAATAGTAAATGTTGAACGATTTTTCTTTTGGTCAAAAACGATATGTTTATTTATTGGCCAAAATTCATTACATATAAATTTGTGTATTATTTTTTCAACAGAAATAAAGTATTGGATTGCAAAAATGTATAAGATCTTTTTTCATCTATTTTTCTCTTTATTAAAACTTTACATTAAATTAAATTAAAACTTTTTTCCTCATTGACGGCGTCGGCGGGAAATTTGAATTTAAATTCCTCAGAAAATTGTATCAACACTTTTTTTTAATTTTCATATATATAATTTACGTTAATTCATCAAATAAAAATTTGTGTAATTTTTTTCTCCGAAACAGTGCAATCGATTGCCAATGACCATATGACATTTTTCCTTCTATTTTTCACGTAGCATCGGCACATATTTTTATTTTTCAATATTACCTTCAAAATATAATCCTCCCCTACCAAAGTGACTGCAGTGGCGGGAAATTTGAATCGCTGCCATGAGTGACCGTGACCGGGATCGATCCAATATGGCCGCGCGCACCGGACAGTGCCTTCGTCGTCGAAGCGGAACGTTTTAACGCTCTGACCCGGCAAAATCCATTATTTGTCCACAAAACCCCAAGCACCCGCGTTCCCCCACTCTCGCCGCACAGGACGACAAAAAGGTTAGCTAAAAATCATTTTCTCCCAAAAAATTTTTTCCTGCCCAACTGCAACTTTCTTGCAACACAGCCAATTTGATGATTTGGGTGGTAAAAGTATTTTTAAACATGTAGGTGCGATTCACCTTTTGCGCTGGGCAAACGTAGCGGAGGGTGAGAAGTTTGGGGCGAATATGCTGTTGGACGGCGTCACAGGTCCTCTGTCGCTGGGCAGTTTCCTGGACGGCGCAGACTTCTGGCCGTTCAATGTCGAGCTGCGGACAGAAGATGATATGGAGAGGATGGACGAGGCGAGAAACAAAGGGACTGTGTTTTTGCTGGGATACTTGATATGGTTCTGGACGATGCTGTATCTCGTCTACGACAAGTGCCTTAATGTAAGATAGTACTGCAATCGAATATGATGGTTAATGTCCTATGATGTAGGTGACAACGGTACGCAGGGAAGGAAATAGGTTTCTGTATTATGGAACGTGCCTTAATGCGAGATTGATTCGTTAGTATTTTCAAGCAACAAAATTTATTGCTGGGTACCTACAATCTTTGTATGGTTAATTTATTTCTCAACAAAGCTATATCTTGTATATGATGAAGGTGTTAATGTAAGATTTCTTTTCTTTTAGCATAAATGACGTAACAGAAACACTTTTCTGGACACATTGTTATTTGGGTTTAATAGAGCAAATGTATCTAGAGAAAAAGGGAATAACACATTATTGCAGTTAACTCACCAAGGGTCTGCTCTACAGAAAAATGTTTCAAACAAAAAAGGTCGTGCATCTATCCCTCTACAACTTTCATTCAAACAATTTTCGTCTAAAACCACGCATTCGCAAGTTAGCATTGATTAACTTCGCATACCACCGATTTAGGTGCCAGCACATTGTCCAACGGGTCATGGTCGATAGCTTGCCAGGGATGTGTTCCACAGAAAAATGTTTCAAACAAAAAAGGTCGTGCATCTACTCCTCTACAACTTTCATCTGAACAATTTTCCTCTAAACCCACGCATTCGCACGTTAGCATCCTTTAACTTCGCATACCACCGATTTACCTACCAGGACATTGTCCAACGTGTCATGGTACCATAGCTTGCCAGGAGTCTGTTCCACAGAAAAATGTTTCAAACAAAAAAGGTCGTGCATCTACCCCTCTACAACTTTCATTCAAACAATTTTCCTCTAAAACCACGTATTCGCAAGTTAGCATCCCTTAACTTCGCATACCACCGATTTAGCTGCCAGCACATTGTCCAACGTGTCATGGTCCATAGATTGCCAGGGGTCTGTTCCACAGAAAAATGTTTCAAACAAAAAAGGTTGTGCATCTACCCCTCTACAACTTTCATTCAAACAATTTTCCTCTAAAACCACGTATTCGCAAGTTAGCATCCCTTAACTTCGCATACCACCGATTTACCTACCAGAACATTGTCCAACGTGTAATGGTACCATAGCTTGCCAAGGGTCCGCCCCACAGAAAAATGTTTCAAACAAAAAACGTCGTGCATCTACCCCTGTACAACTTTCATTGAAACAATTTTCCTCTAAAACCACGTATTCGCAAGCTAGCATCGATTAATTTCGCATACCACTGATTTACCTACCAGCCCATTGTCCAACGGGTCATGGTTCATAGCTTGCCAGGGGTCGGCTCCACAGAAAAATGTTTCAAACAAAAAAGGTCGTGCATCTACTCCTCTACAACTTTCATTCAAACAATTTTCTTTTAAAACCACGTATTCGCAAGTTAGCATCCCTTAACTTCACATACCACCAATATACCTACCAGGACATTGTCCAACGGGTCGTGGTCCATAGATTGTCAGGGATGTGCTTCACAGAAAAATGTTTCAAACAAGAAAGGTCATGCATCTACCCCTCTACAACTTTCATTGAAACAATTTTCGTCTAAAACCACGCATTCGCAAGTTAGCATCGATTAACTTCGCATACCACCGATTTACCTACCAGCACATTGTCCAACGGGTCATGGTTCATAGCTTGCCAGGGATGTGCTCCACAGAAAAATGTTTCAAACAAAAAAGTTCATGCATCTACCCCTCTATAACTTTGATCTGAACAATTTTCCTCTAAACCCACGTATTCGCAAGTTAGCATCCCTTAACTTCGCATACCACCGATTTACCTACCAGCACATTGTCCAACGGGTCATGGTCCATAACTTGCCAGGGATGTGCTCCACAGAAAAATGTTTCAAACAAAAAAGTCCATGCATCTACTCCTCTACAACTTTTATTGAAACAATTTTCCTCTAAAACCACGTATTCGCAAGTTAGCATCCCTTAACTGCACATACCACCGATTTACCTGCCAGCACATTGTCCAACGTATCATGGTACCATAGCTTGCCAGGGGTCCGCCCCACAGAAAAATGTTTCAAACAAAAAAGTTCATGCATCTACTCCTCTACAACTTTTATTGAAACAATTTTCTTCTAAAACCACGTATTCGCAACTTAGCATCCCTTAACTTTGCGTAGCACCGATTTACCTGCCAGCACATTGTCCAACGTGTCATGGCCCATAGATTGCCAGGGGTCTGTTCCACAGAAAAATGTTTCAAACAAAAAAGTTCATGCATCTACTCCTCTACAACTTTCATTCAAACAATTTTCCTCTAAAACCACGTATTCGCAAGTTAGCATCGATTAACTTCGCATACCACCGATTTACCTACCAGCACATTGTCCAACGGGTCATGGTCCATAGCTTGCCAGGGATGTGCTCCACAGAAAAATGTTTCAAACAAAGAAGTTCATGCATCTACCGCTCTACAACTTTCATTCAAACAATTTTCGTCTAAAACCACGTATTCGCAAGTTAGCATCCCTCAACTTCACGTACCACCAATATACCTACCAGGACATTGTCCAACGGGTCATGGTACTATAGCCTGCCAGGGGTCTGCTCCACAGAAAAATGTTTCAAACAAAAAAGTTCATGCATCTACTCCTCTACAACTTTTATTGAAACAATTTTCCTCTAAAACCACGTATTCGCAAGTTAGCATCCTTTAACTTTGCATACCACCGATTTAGCTGCCAGCACATTGTCCAACGTGTCATGGTCCATACATTGCCAGGGGTCTGCTCCACAGAAAAATGTTTCAAACAAAAAAGGTTGTGCATCTACTCCTCTACAACTTTCATTCAAACAATTTTCCTCTAAAACCACGTATTCGCAAGTTAGCATCCCTTAACTTCGCATACCACCGATTTACGTCTCAGAGCACTATCCAACGCGCCACAGCCCCTAGCTCACCAGGGATCCATCCCATAAAAAAATGTTTCAAACAAAAAAGGTCGTGTATCTACCCCTCCACAACTTTCATTGAAACAATTTTCCTCTAAAACCACGTATTCGCAAGTTAGCATCCCTGAACTTCGCATACCACCGATTTACGTCTCAGCGCACTATCCAACACCCCACAGCCCCTAGCTCGCCAGGGGTCCGCCGCATAAAAAAATGTTTCAAACAAAAAAGGTCGTGCATCTACCCCTCTACAACTTTCATTCAAACAATTTTCCTCTAAACCCCTTCATTTGCCTGTACCGCCCCATTAAGTGGCCCCTAACGCACCTTTTCTTTTTCCAGTCCCTTCTCCGTCGCATGCACTTGCCCCTGGTGCAGCGGAACCGCATAATCGAGGCCGTGTGGAACTGCGGCTTCCTCTTCGGCAGCGTCTGCTTCCTGCACTCGTCCAACAACACCACAATCGGCTTCGCCAGTCGTCGCCTGCAGCTCAGTCGCCAAGAACTGGGCATCGTGCTGCACAAGAGCTTCTTCTTTCATCGGGCAGGCCTCTTCATCCTGAACAAAGGTGTGTCCGCGAAGGCCTGGGCCGATTTTTTCTTCGCCGCGTTCGTCCTCGCTTCTTATCAGCAGAGGTAAGGTTTTCAGGCAAACAACATTGTCCAAGTTTGTGTCATTGTAGTACATTTCAATATTCTGGGAACGACTGGGGTTTCAGTGGGCGAAAATTTGGGTAAGAGAATGTCAGTAGGCAACGTAGGACCCCAGGAAGTTTTTAGAAGTGGCATTCAGTGAGTAGAGAAAGAAAGTACAGAAATCTGGTGGAGTATATAAAAGGCGTTGGGAATAAATAAAATAGTCGAGGAATATAATTTGATGGGGTCAAGGAAAATTGGAATGAATCCAGGGGAACCTGATGGAATCCGATGAAATGTGGTGGAATGTAAATGGATGTGATGGGATTGAATGAAATGTAATGGGAACCAGTAAAGTATATTGGAATCCAGAGAATTAATCTTAAAGAATTTAGTATCCAACAAAAATATAATTTCTCTCCGAAACCAAATGAAATTCTAAACCAAACCCACTGAAATTGAGAACTCCCAGATGCCTCAATAAATTCGTCTGAATACCTAGAGTCGAAAAAATAAAAAAAAGCTTTATTGAATACCACATCTGACGACTTTTATTCGTACCATTAATCGAGAATGTTGCAGGTGGTGTTCGACGATCGGGAAGCTTCTGTATTACAAAGCGATCGACGGCCTGATAATAAACGCCTGCAGGATCCTGACCTACGTTCCTCAGAATACAGGCAGGAAGGTCGCCAAGTTTCTCTTCTCCCTTCATTGCCTCAGCTGGTAAATAATTTGGCGGATTCTTGAAAACAACTAAAAATCGCTTCGATGGATTTCACAAAAAAAAAAAAAAAAAAATGAAGCATTTTCTTTCTATTGACCAAAATATCACATTTTAAGTTTAAAGATAAAGAATAAATATCGAAACAAAAAATTTTAGGATGTACCTGTATGCCTTCTTCGTACCGAAATCTATTCTGTGGTCCGAGAAAATCGAGCATACGAAAGTTGAGCTTGGCCTCTGGCTGTGGTTCATCGCCGAATGTTCAGACTCGGTAAGTGACCCTTCATGCTTATAAATGTGCAGATTTCACAATTTATTTTTGCTCATAACTCGGTAATTAGTGTAAATTTTGTGGTGCAATTTGCGTTTTCTTGAGCGTCCTGCGACTCTCTTCCATTATACCAGGTTGTTCAATACGTTTTGTCGTTCGATAAGAAAAACACAATGTTATGGTTCAAAATACACTTCATTATTCAGCATAATCTCCCTGAACATTAATGCACTTGCTCCAACGATCCTCCAATCTGTGGATCCCATCCCTGAAGTGAGATTCCGGAAGGTCTGCAAAATACGCTTCAACAGCCGTTATGACCTCTTGATTTGACGAAAAACGCTTGCCACGCATAAATTTTTTGAGTTGTGGAAACAAATGGAAGTCGCTGGGGGCCAAATCTGGTGAATACGGCGGATGTTCCAACAATTCGAACTTTAATTCATGGATTTTAGCCATTGTCAAAATGCTCTTGTGACACGGTACGTTGTCCTGATGAAAAAGGATTTTTTTCTTCTGCAAACCGGGTCTTTTTTCACGAATTTTTTCCTTCAACTGGTCCAAAAGGTTGCAATAATATTCAGAATTAATTGTTTTACCAGTTTGCAAGTAATCCACAAATAAAATTCCTTTCGCATCCCAAAAAACTGATGCCAGGACCTTCTTGGCAGATTTCTGGACACGAACTCGTTTCGAAGCCGAACAACCAGGTTCACACCACTCTTTAGCCTCTTGTTTTGATTTAGGATCATGGTGATAGACCCAAGTCTCATCCATAGTGATGAATCGACGCACAAAATCCACTTTATCCTTTTTAAAACGCTCCAAATGTTGTTGAGAAAGTCGCATTCGAATGTGTTTTTGTTCAATTGTTAGCGAATGCGGCACCCATTGTGCACACAGCTTTTTAAAGCTCAAAATTTCATTTAAAATATGACTCACACTGCCTAATGAGATGTGTAGAGCCTCTACTAAATCCCTCTCAGTCAATCGACGATCTTCCAAAACCATATCCTGTACTTTGGCTACGATTTCTGGCGTTGATGCGCTTTTTGGACGTCCTTCACTTGGATCGTCTTCAAGGCTTGTACGACCACGTTTAAATTCAGCAACCCATCTTTCTACTGTTCTAATTGAAGGTGAACGTTCATTATACACTCTTAACATTCGTTCGTGAATTTCTTTTGGTGCTACACCTTCGAAAAATAAGAATTTTATCACTGCACGATATTCAATTTTTTCCATTGTCGAAAATACTGTGACACGGCGACACTAAATGGCTTGTAAACAAAGAATGAATTGACTGATTGAAATGAACCTTCACATACGTTGATAAGAAGAGTGAACCAACAAAACAAAAACAAATTTGGACTAGTAGCAACGCCCTCAACAAAACAAAACAAAACTTATTGAACAATCTGGTATATAGTGGAGCAAGTTGAATAATTGACTTTCGATTGGTAATCGTTAAAAACCCATTTTTAATTTTTCTATGGTTTGAAATTTGAAAAAGGCCTGGTGGAGGCTGCGCTGGTACACGAGGTCGCCCCATTGGCTGGAAATCTGCATATTCCCGCCGCCGACGAAGGAGGCACTCCAATTGGCCAGCTTGAAGAAGCGGCAAGGCGATTCGACGAAGCCCGTGCGAAAGGCGAAGCCTAAAAGCATCGAAATGCTCGAGACGCTGATGTGTGAGTGAACATTTTTACTGCTGCTTTTTCGGATTTACATTGAATACAGGACATTTGCTTTCGTATTATTTCGTAATATATTTTCGTCGTACGGAAAAAGTGTGTCCGACATTTTGTCGCGGCCATCTTTGAACTTTCAGCATAAATTGGTGTTGAAGTAATTATTTTTTTTCTCGCTAACGGTGCATTGTACGGAAAAATTGTATAGAGGACTTTCGAATCAGTTTATTCCGAGGGATCACTACGATTTTTTTCGCGGCCATCTTTGAATTTTTTTCTTTACAAGTGTTTATTAAAGAAACATTTTTTTTTCTTGCAAACGATGCGTCGTATGGAAAAATTGTATAGAACACTTTCGAATCAGTTCATTGCGAGAGATCACTCCAATTTTTTCCGCGACCATCTTTGATTTTGCTTCATAAATTGTTATTAAAAAAAAAAAAAAAAAACATTTTTTTTTTTATAAACCGTGCATCTTAAGGAAAAATTGTATAGGACACTTTCGAATCAGTTTATCGCAAGGGATCACTACGATTTTTTTCGCGGCTATCTTTGAATTTTTTCTTCACAAGTATTTATTAAAATAATAATTTTTTTTCTTGTAAACGGTGCGTTATACGGATAAATTGTATGGAACACTTTTGAATCAGTTCATCATGAGGAATCACTCCAATTTTTTTCACAGGCATCTTTGATTTTCCTTCATAAATTGTTATTTAAAAGAAAAAACAATTTTTTTTCTTATAAACCGGGCATGTTAAGGAAAAATTGTATAGGACACTTTCGAATCAGTTTATCGCAAGGGATCACTACGATTTTTTTCGCGGCCATCTTTGAATTTTTTCTTCACAAGTGTTTATTAAAGAAACAATTTTTTTTCTTGTAAACGGTGCGTTGTACGGATAAATTGTATAGAACACTTTTGAATCAGTTCATCACGAGGAATCACTCCAATTTTTTTCACAGGCATCTTTGATTTTCCTTCATAAATTGTTATTTAAAAAAAAACAATTTTTTTTCTTATAAACCGGGCATCTTAAGGAAAATTTGTATAGGACACTTTCGAATCAGTTTATCGCAAGGGATCACTATGATTTTTTTCGCGGCCATCTTTGAATTTTTTTCTTTACAAGTATTTATTAAAATAACAATTTTTTTCTTGCAAACGGTGCGTTGTATGGATAAATTATATAGAACACTTTTGAATCAGTTCATCATAAGGAATCACTCCAATTTTTTTCACAGGCATCTTTGATTTTCCTTCATAAATTGTTATTTAAAAAAAAAACAATTTATTTTCTTATAAACCGGGCATCTTAAGCAAAAATTGTATAGGGCACTTTCGAATCAGTTTATCGCAAGGGATCACTACGATTTTTTTCGCGGCCATCTTTGAATTTTTTTCTTTACAAGTATTTATTAAAATAATAATTTTTTCTTGCAAACGATGCGTCGTATGGAAAAATTGTATGGGACACTTTCGAATCAGTTCATCATGAGGAATCACTCCAATTTTTTTCACAGGCATCTTTGATTTTCCTTCATAAATTGTTATTTAAAAAAAAACAATTTTTTTTCTTATAAACCGGGCATCTTAAGGAAAAATTGTATAGGACACTTTCGAATCAGTTTATCGCAAGGGATCACTACGATTTTTTTTGCGGCCATCTTTGAATTTTTTTCTTTACAAGTATTTATTAAAATAATAATTTTTTTCTTGCAAACGGTGCGTTGTATGGATAAATTGTATAGAACACTTTCGAATTAGTTCATCTCAAGGGATCACTCCAATTTTTTTCGTGGTCATCTTTGAACTTCCTCCATAATTTGTTATTAAAAAAAAAAACAATATTTTTTTTTTTTTGCAAAAAATCAGTCGCCCACAAGCAATCATTCTTTTTTTCCCGCCTACCCCTCAAGACCCCCTTCAAATTCTCTTCAAACGACTAATAATCAACCGCTAACAGCCACAAACTCGTCTAGGTCGGATTTAATGGAATTGACATAGTTTGGCAGGTGGGCTGGCTATTAAACGTCGCCTCAAGCGTCTGCGGCAGGCTAAGCAGGACAAGATAGAAGCCAGTTCATCATCGGCGTCCGATCATCATCCGAAGACTGAAAGCGACGGATCTCAAGAAGACGCGCCCAAAGAATCCGAGGACCCTCAAGAAGAAGAGGACCTCGTTTCGGACAGCTTCGTCGACCAGGAACTCGCAGAAGAACTGATCGACCACGGAGCAGCTTCATAAGCGGGAAAAAGAAGTATCCTGTGCCTCTAGTCTTGTTGACAGCTTAACACTTCAAGGACCCCCAAGAAATCTCTGAGAATTAAACCCGGGACCCCACGTTTTTGGCAAAGTTGCACGTTAGAAAAGTCATAACTTTATTTATGAAGCAATTTTTGTAAAACTTCTAGAAGTTGTGTAATTGTTTTTTAACACGTTGGCTGCCAAGTGTATTTTTATGCCAAGAGTATAATTAAATCATGCAAAATTAAGGCAACGCAGAGTTGGAACCCAAAGTATTGAGGCACCCCTCCAATATCAATCGCTTCTACAAAATTGCAAATAGGCTTTATTGCGAATTCTTTGCATTTTTAGTAAAATCTTTTGCGTATTTTGCTATGTTAGAACTACGATGCGATGAAATACTGCAGAGTATGATTAAATCATGCAAAATTAAGGCAACGCAGAGTTAGAAGCAAAAGTATTGAGGCACCCCTCCAATATCAATCGCTTCTACAAAATTGCAAATAGGCTTTATTGCGAATTCTTTGCATTTTTAGTAAAATCTTTTGTGTATTTTGCTATGGTAGAACTACGATGCGATGAAATACTGCAGAGTATAATTAAATCATGCAAAATTAAGGCAACGCAGAGTTGGAACCCAAAGTATTGAGGCACCCCTCCAATATCAATCGTTTCTACAAAATTGTAAATAGGTTTCATTGCGAATTCTTTGCATTTTTGGTAAAATCTTTTGTGTATTTTGCTATGGTAGAACTACGATGCGATGAAATACTGCAGAGTATAATTAAATCATGCAAAATTAAGGCAACGCAGAGTTGGAACCCAAAGTATTGAAGCACCCCTCCAATATCAATCGCTTCTACAAAATTGTAAATAGGCTTTATTGCGAATTCTTTGCATTTTTAGTAAAATCTTTTGTGTATTTTGCTCAAGCGTATTTTGTTATGCTAGAACCACAATGCGATGAAATACTGCAGAGTATAATTAAATCATGCAAAATTAAGGCAACGCAGAGTTGGAACCCAAAGTATTGAAGCACCCCTCCAATATCAATCGCTTCTACAAGATTGCAAATAGGTTTCATTGCGAATTCTTTGCATTTTTAGTAAAATCTTTTGCGTATTTTGCTATGTTGGAACCACGATGCGATGAAATACTGCAGAGTATAATTAAATCATGCAAAATTAAGGCAACGCAGAGTTGGAACCCAAAGTATTGAGGCACCCCTCCAATATCAATCGCTTCTACAAGATTGCAAATAGGTTTCATTGCGAATTCTTTGCATTTTTAGTAAAATCTTTTGTGTATTTTGCTATGTTAGAACCACGATGCGATGAAATACTGCAGAGTATGATTAAATCATGCAAAATTAAGGCAACGCAGAGTTGGAACCCAAAGTATTGAGGCACCCCTCCAATATGAATCGCTTCTACAAGATTGCAAATAGACTTCATTGCGAATTCTTTGCATTTTTAGTAAAATCTTTTGCGTATTTTGCTATGTTGGAACCACAATGCGATGAAATACTGCAGAGTATAATTAAATCATGCAAAATTAAGGCACCGCAGAGTTGGAACCCAAAGTATTGAGGCACCCCTCCAATATCAATCGCTTCTACAAAATTGCAAATAGGCTTTATTGCGAATTCTTTACATTTTTAGTAAAATCTTTGTGCTGGTCACCGGTGACCACCGTGGCAGTCAACGCGTTAATAATTATCATAATTTTTTTAGTTAAAAAACAAATTTGTCTGAAATTTATAGAAATTGTAAAATAGGATGCATTTCGGGTATTACTCAAAGAGATTAGCATAAAATTTTATTTAAAAGTGAATTTTATCAGAGTTCCTAATAGTTTTCCATTGAATATTGATGTAAATATTTAAATAGACAAAATAGCGTGTAGAAAACACGAGAAAACTCGCGAGCGGTCCTTAAAGTGTTAAGAAAGCGAAGACGCGAACGAGTAGATCTGTTCGACGAAATTGTTGGAGGTTTTGCGCGACTGAAATTTGGGGGATGAGAGAAAAGGTGTTTAGAGGAAATTTAGGAGGGTGGAAGTCAATTTTATTTGCGAGGAAAATTATTTGCCCAGTTACTAAGTTTCCACAGATTTGCTGATATTCCGGAAAATGTTACTTTAAATCTTGAAAATTTGAAAGGTCGCTGAATGTTAGATCGTTGCAGTTTTCAATTTTGTGGCTAATTCAAGAGGTTTACGAGGAGTCCATAAATTTGTTTCTTTGTAATCACTGTTCCTATTCAGGGTTTAGATGTATTAAGTCAATATCGGTTAATTCCTGTTTTATTATTAAATTATTAATGACACACTCACTTAAAAAACTAAAGCCTTCTTCTTCAAGCCTTTGTGATCAATTTCTCAATGTTTCCCTTTACTAAGTTTTCACACATTCACCGACACTAGGTAAAATGTTTTATTAAATCTTGCCAAATTTGAAAACTTTGAAAAAAACCGCGTAAATTGAGGGACGGGAGTACTGTGATTTTTAATTTATGACAAACGATTTGCCGAATAGAAGCAGTGTCTGTGTCCCAAGGGAAAACGCACTTTTAGGTTTATTCATAAATTGCCAAAGTAGCGAAACAAAAAAGCGTTATTGAAAAGAAATAAAATGTATCGAATGAACTAAATTATTTAAGTTTAAATTATTTTGACTGATGCGTTGCTCGAACGTAAACGAGCAATTTTATGGTACCGTCCACAGAATAGTTTCTTTTCAGATGATTCAAAAGATGAAGGAGATAATTCAGATTATCTAGAGTATCTGTTATCTGAAATATCTAGATAATCCGGATCATTTCAAACATCTGAAATACTTTGCTTTTCGAAGTAAGTGGTATAATCTAATTTATCTTAACTGTGTGAATTGTTTTGCATATTCAAATAATGTAGATAATTTACTTTATCTCGATTATCTCGACGATTTAATTTATCTTTATTACATAAATTATGTTAAAATATCTGCGATTACATCAGAACGCTGAACATCTGAATGATCTAGATAATTCGAATTATCTCGATTATCTGAAGTATGTTGGTTATCTGACCAGTCTAGATAATTTAAATTACCTCAATTATCCGTTACACCGAGTATGTAATAAAACATGGATAATCTAGATCATCTCAATTATCTGAAACATCTCGAGTGTTCGGATAATCTAGATAATTAGAATTATTTAGATAATCTAAATGAGATCAATTATTTGATACACTACGGGGATCTAAAAAAATTGAGATAGTCTGCATCATACCAATTATCTTAATATCTAGATTATCTAGATAATCTGCGTTATCTTAATTATCTATATGATATAGTTTATTGACACCGTCTCTCGTCGTCATTGCCTACATTAACTAAAAATCTCTGCAATTGCATTATGCGCCTGAATTATCTACGTTATCTGCAAAATAAGTTTTAAAAGTAGCATTCGAATGATCTAGATAATGTGGTTTATCACAATTGTGTTAAATATTTTTAGTACTTGTATAATTTTATTACATCGGCCATCTGAAATATGTAGATTATCTAGATACTCTAGATAATCCGAATTATCTCAATTATCTGACACAGTACGAATGTCTAAAAAATATCGGGCTAATCTGAATCATCTCAATTGACTGAATTATGTACATTATCTAGATAATCTACATAATCTCAATTATCTGAAATATCTGCTTTATCTAGATAATCGACACAATCCCAATTATCTGAAATATCTGCATGATCTAGATAATCTAGTCCATCTCAATTATCTGCGATTACATCAGAACGCTGAACATCTGAATGATCTAGATAATTCGAATTATCTCGATTATCTGAAGTATGTTGGTTATCTAGATAATTTAAATTACCTCAATTATCCGTTACACCGAGTATGTAATAAAACATGGATAATCTAGATCATCTCAATTATCTGAAACATCTCGAGTGTTCGGATAATCTAGATAATTAGAATTATTTAGATAATCTAAACGAGATAAATTATTTGATACACTACGGGGATCTAAAAAAATTTAGATAGTCTGCAACATACCAATTATTTTAATATCTAGATTATCTAGATAATCTGCGTTATCTTAAGTATCTGCAATTGCATTATGCGCCTGAATTATCTAGGTTATCTGCAAAATAAGTTTTAAAAGTCCAGCATCCGAATGATCTATATAATGTGGTTTATCACAATTATGTTAAACACTTCGAGTATCTGTATAATTTTATTACATCGGCCATCTGAAATATGTAGGTTATCTAGATACTCTAGATAATCCGAATTATCTCAATTATCTGACACAGTACGAATGTCTAAAGAATATCGGGCTAATCTGAATCATCTCAATTGACTGAATTATGTACATTATCTAGATAATCTACATAATCTCAATTATCTGAAATATCTGCCTTATCTAGATAATCGACACAATCCCAATTATCTGAAATATCTGCATTATCTAGATAATCTAGTCCATCTCAATTATCTGCATGATTCCATTCATCAACAGCGTCATTCATCTTTACTGCCTAAATTATCTCAAAATGTCTGCAGTTGCTTTATGCATCTGAATCATCTAGGTTATCTGCAAGATGAAGATCGAAATTGGAGGAAACTCATTAACACTAAGCGTCGGAATGATCTAGATAATTTGGATTACCACAATTCCCTGAATTACTTCGAATATCTTTATGATCTGTATTGTATCGATCATCTGAATTATGTTTGCTATTTGGATAATGTAGATAATCTGAATTATCTCAAATATCTGATACAGTATACATGCCTATAAAATATCAGGTTAATCTGGATCTGGTTATCGGAAATATCTGCATTATCTAGATAATCTACATAATCCCAATTATCTGAAACATCTACATTATCTAGATACTCTAGATAATCTCAATTATGGGAAATATCTGCAGTAACTGGATAATCTAAACAATCTCAATTATCTGAAATACCTGCATAATCTAGATAATCTAGATAGTCTCAATTATCTAGATGGTTCAATTCATCACCGCCGTCATTCATCTCCACTGCCTAATTTAACTTAGAACATCTCCTCGTACTTTATTCGTCCGAATATAGATTATCTAGAAATCATCTTGATTATCTGGATTATCTAAAAATCATCTAGATTATCTGGATTATCTATAAATCATCTAGATTATCTGCGAAGTCCAAATTCCGGCGAAAATTCGCTTCGAGCCGATTGCCAATTGTCGCACACCGTTATTTGCTCAGCGAATACTTCGATCGATCGACACTTGACAATATAACTTTAGTTCAGCGACACTCGCCGTTTTTCTATAGAATAATTTTGCGTCACGCTGTTGTTCACGGAAACGCACTTTACGCTTGTTCGACGTTTGTATTATGTACAAATAAAGTGTTGTCGGTTGACATCGCCATCTGCGATCTCGATTTCTACCCTCGATTTTTATTAAAAAAAAGAAAAAATAATAACACACAGGGGACAGCATTGATGTGTACATTTTTCATTGCAACATATAAATACGTACGATTACGAGGCAATGGAAAGAACGCGTAATTACCTAAAATAATAATAATAATAATAATAATAAGGGGAAAATTATTTAGTGCTAAAAATAAAAAAATAAGTATGTAACATATAATATGGCATAGCATGAGCGAAGTCATTCGAATTTTTCTTCTTCATCTCGCGTGAAGGTTTCAGGCAGGCAGTTTTCTTTTTTCTTTCAAATTTGTGTAGGTTTTTTGGGGTTTGCGCTCAGCCGAACGTTTGCATGCAGGTCTTGTAGATGGTTTCGTATTTCTGATCCAGCGGAGAATTGCAGCCGAAACCGCCGAATCTGTGGATGCGGATGTAGTCGTCGCAATCTATGGCTCCGTCGCCGTTGCAGTCCTGGATAAACAGAAAAATGTGTTTAAAGTGGGCGGTAAGGGGTAAGATAGCAAAGAAACGGGGTTAAGTGGGAATAATTTGGTAAGGGGCGGTTTGCGGAGAAAATGTTTGGGACAAAAGTTGTAGAGTAGAGGGTACTGCACAACTTTTGTTCTAACGATTTTTTTCTGGGAGTTACTGTTTTCACGTTTTTGCAGGGGACAAGGTGTGGATGTGAAAATTGCGTAAATATGGGGGTAATTGACGCATCGACGGTATTTTCTGTCCAACGGTGCTTTTTTGGGGAAAATGTTTCAGACGAAAGTTGTAGAGCGTGACATACTGCACAACTTTTGTCTGAACGGCAACTTTTTTGCAGAAATATATGCCTAATTGAGATATCGATGCTATTTTCTGCATAACGGTGCCTTCCCGAGAAAAATGTCTCAGACAAAAGTTGTAGAGCGTGACATACTGCACAACTTTCGTCCGAACAATTTTCTTCTAAATTCGGCAACTCTCGCGATTATGCAAAAATTAAAGTATAATGTCGCCGAAATTGCAGAAATATATGCCTAATTGAGATATCGATGCTATTTTCTGCATAACGGTGCCTTGCTCAGACAAAAGTTGTAAAAATGTCTTAGACAAAATATATGCCTAGTTGTGGACAAAAGTTGTAGAGCGTGACATACTGCACAACTTTCGTCCGAACAATTTTCTAATACATTATGCAAAAATGCGAAATTGCAGAAATATATGCTAATTATCGATGCTATTTTCTGAACAATTTTTAATATACTGCAAATTCTACCATTCTCGTGTTTAAGCAAAAATTAATGTATATTGTCGGGACCCGCGTTGTTTCTCTTCAAATATGGGCGCCATTTTGTTTTTACCGGTTTGTTCCCTTCGAAAACACTTCAGACGAAACTTGCCTACAATATACCACCCACACAATTCCCTTGACCGACTTTCATCTCAATACCGTTATATACTACTTCGATCCCACTTTAGAACTCATCGTCACCCTAAACTTTCTCGGCAACCATAAACTTCCGACCGAAAACCTTCGAACAAAAGTTGTCCGCGCAACTTCGCCTTACGGTATTTTTTTCCCAGAACAACGGTCCACGCGCTACCGCGTGTCAAAGTACAAAAACACACGCATATCGATGTCTTTACGCATTACGTACCTGTCCAAATTTGGCCATGTAACCTTGCAGAGCCCGCGACGCGCAGAACGGATCATTGACACATCGTGCGTAGGCTGAAAACGAGAGAACGAAGGTCATGAATATGTGGATACGCCTTGAAACTCGCTTGACAGGTCATTTTTGAGGCTGAATTGAGGAGCCTCGAGGCTTTTTGTTGGTGGTTTAGTATTAATGTTGTGTGGGGCGGTGCCAGGGTGCCGACTATAGGCGGCGGAGGGGTCTGGGACCCTTGAGATTCTTGCCGACTATAGTCGGCGGAGGTTACTGCAACTCTTGAGGTTCCTGCCGACTATAATCGGCACTGGTATGTGCAAGTGAAGATCCTGTCGAGCATAAGTATTTGCAACGCATTAAATTCATGCCGACTATAGTCGCTACTGGTATGCCGACTATAGTCGAAGATCTTAACCCTTTGCACTCGAGCACGTTACCTACCAGCAACTCGACGCCACTTTTTCGCAAAACATACATTGGAAACGTGATTTTATAGAGTATAATTTTAGAACCAAGTAAGGAAATATGAAATTTGGTTTATATGAATTTGTGGACATTGAAGAACACATATTTACAAAAAAAAATCAAAATTTATTTTTTATAATTTTCTTATGGTAAAGTCTGAAGCAATTCCCAATATGCATAGCAGGTTGATTTGTACACGTTTAACCCTTTGCACTCGGACATGTTTCTTCACGAGTAGCGAATAGCGCAACATTTCGTTAAAAATGGTATAGTTTTGAAAAAAATACTTTGCTCAAAGCACGTTTTGCATCCAACTTTGCTGATACATTAATGTTGAAACAAAATTGAAATTTTATAGCCTATTCTTTTCGAATGCGTCATAGTTCATTCACCAATGTGCATTGCGGGTTTATTCAAACACATATCGCAGTAATAACTTGTTTATGATCTTTCACGTGTCATTTTTTCTTCCAAGCATATACAATGTTTATAATCGGTTTATCATTCAGCCTGCAGGAATATATAGAAGTGTTCTTGCAAGATCCTCTCAGTTTATTGACCATAAAATATTAAATAGCACACAGATTATTAATTCTATCTCATTGCCTTAACTTGTAACTCTCCGGAAAAATCTTAAGGAAACAAATATTTGAACAAACATTTTCTGTACATACATTTTCTTCAGTAATAACACGAAGTATCTTCGTGTCCCCTCAGAAGGGACAGTCGAGTGCAAAGGGTTAACAATAAAATGTTGTTTGCCGCCTTCCACCTAGTGTTTTTGAAAAATCGAAAATCACCTCTCAACTGCTTTACAAGACTTTTCACAAACTTGTGGTGTGTCATTGGTTTTTGCTGTTTTCTTTCTTCTGAGATTCGTTGCGAATTGCGAACTGAGATCTTGTAAATTTCTTCTCTCAGTTTTCGGTTTTCTTTATTATCTTATCAAGTTTCCCATATCATTGAGTCATCCTGTACCTTTGACTAATCCAGTAAATCTACAAATTGCTCAACGGATTATGAAGTGAAGATCCACTGTTCTTTTTCGATGTAAAACGGTTGATTTATTTATCAATCTTGTTAATTTTAAATATTTCATTTGTTTTTTGTCCCATTTTAATAGAAAACTACAGGAGAACACGTCTTTCTTAAAATATTGCGGTGGAATAAGTTCATTCTCCGAATCGTTATAGTCGGCCCTCAGGAACCGAGTTATGCTAGACTTACGTTGAGATTCTTGCCGACTATAGTCGGCGGAGGTTACTGCAAGTCTTGAGGTTCCTGCCGACTATAGTCGGCACTGGTATATGCAAGTGAAGATCCTGTCAAGTATAAATATTTGCAACGCATTAACACGTTCATTGCCGACACCGGTGACCGGCGCAAGAGATTTTACTGAAGATCCAAAATATTCGCAATGGGTAGTAATAATTATTTTATAAATGCAGTTATTGTTAGAATAGTGATGCGATTCTTTGGTCTCCAATACTTGCACATTATTTACATTTTGCATAATTCAGTCAAACGCTGTAGTATTTCATTGCATCGCCGTTCTATAGTCACACGGCGGAGGTTAAATTCATGCAAAATCTTCGGCGGAGGTTCCTGCCGACTATAGTCGGCACTGGTATATGCAAGCAAAGATTCTGTCGAACAGAGATATTTGCAACACATTAAATTCATGCCGACTATAGTCGGCGAAGGTATCTGCAATTCTTGAGGTTCCTGCCGACTATAGTCGGCGGAGGTACGTGCAACTCTTGAGATTCTTGCCGACTATAGTCGGCGGAGGTTACTGCAACTCTTGAGATTCTTGCCGACTATAGTCGGCACTATTATTTGCGACCCATCACATAACCTGATGTGCAAATTCTGTCGCCGAGATATATAGTCGGCACTATTATTATAGTCGACCCATCACATCCTTCACCTGCCGACTATAGTCGGCGGACAATTATTCTTGCCGACTATAGTCGGCATCCCATACATTCCGATTATAGTCGGCACTATTAAGATCCTGTCAAGTATAGATATTTGCAACGCATTAAATTCATGCCGACTATAGTCGGCGAAAATACCTGTCACTCTTGAGGTTCCTGCCGACTATAGTCGGCACTATTCTTTGCTTCCCATCACATAGATGCCGACTATAGTCGACACTATTATTTGCGACCCATCACATACATGCCGACTATAGTCGGCACTATTATTTGCTTCCCATCCCATACATGCCGATTATAGTCGGCACTATTATTTGCGACCCATCACATAGATGCCGACTATAGTCGGCACAATTATTTCCTACCCACCACATACATGCCGACTATAGTCGGCACTATTATTTCCTTCCCATCACATACATGCCGACTATAGTCGGCACTATTATTTCCAATCCATCACATACATGCCGACTATAGTCGGCACTATTATTTCCTACCCACCCCATACCTGCCGACTATAGTCGGCACAACATGACGAACTTTGATCTTACCTCCATCGTTCGTGTTCGGTTCATCGTTCAACGTCGGTTTTCCACCATCAGCCCAGTAGCCCCAGGTTATCCTAAAAGGACCGCACACACTTCCATCACAACCCAACGTCGTATTGCATCCAGACGCGGCTTCACAGATGCATCCTATACAAGTCTGCGATACCGGTTGCGGATTTTTCTGTTGAGCTGCAAGTAACATCAGACTTAGGCCACTCGATGGGTGAAGGATGTATGCATATATACGTGCGTCATTTGCAGTAGTAAATTTTGTAGTAAATATGCAATTCCCTCATTTTACGCGGTTTCCCTCGGTTTACGCGGTTTTCCCTCGTTTTACGCGATTTCCCTCGATTAACGCGCTTTCCCTCAATTTACGCGGTTTCCCTCGGTTTACGCGATTTCCCCCTTTTTACGCGGTTTCCCTCGTTTAAGATTCAAGGACGCTTTTTATTGAAACCCCACAGTTTATGTCGTATCCCGTGCATTTTTACGAAATTTCATTGATTTTGACTCGACGCCATAAAATGCCTTCCTGCTTGATCGGTTTTTAGCGATTTTTTTGGATCCCAACGGTCTCCCTTCTAATTCATCAGTTTTCATTCATTGGATTTTAATGGATCCCGTGAAATTTGTACGTACTTCGTTACACGCGGGAAGATTGAAGATCGAACTTGTCGTCCAGGATTCGAATTTTCGCGAATGTCATCGGAGTCATCAATTAATAAGTAACGGCTGCGTATTCGGAAAGCACGCTTGTCCTTATTAGTTATCAGATGAGCTAATCGGCGGAGAGCCGGATCTGCGAGACGCGCAGATCGTATCAATAAAGGCGTTTCGAAGGCAGAAGGACAAAGAACAGTGTGGCGCCTTGAAGCGTTCGACGCCGATTCGTAGAAAAAAGTTGGCTGTGGATGTCGCGTACAGTCACGGGCGAAAGTACGGGCAATTAGTTCATGTGTATATATATGGATGTGTACAGTATATATATATATATTATATAAATTTTTACATGTACATATATTATATATATGGATGTGTACGTTAGTGTTAATGCTTGCATTGATACATGTGGTGAACAATTTTTTTTATTCAATTTGACATTAACATTGATGCTTGTATTAATACTAACTGATCAATTGAATATTTTTTAAAATTGAAAAAGCATAAAAATATGAACTGTATATACATAAAAAATAGTTACTATATTTATATATATGGATATGTACAGTCACGGGCGAAACTGTGTGAATTTTTACATGTGGTAAACAATTTATTTTTTAAATTCAATTTGACACTAGTATTGACGCTTGTATTAATACTAACTGATCAATTGAATATTTTTTAAAATTGAAAAAACATAAAAATATTAACTGTATATACATATAAAGTAGTTACTGTATAGCAAAAAAAAAAATATATATATATATATACGTTTATGCATAAGTGTACAGTCACGGACGAAACTATGTGAATTTTTATATGCGGTGAACAATTTTTTTTTCTTAATTCAATTTGACATTAGTATTGATGCCTGTATTAATACTGACTGGTCAATTTAATATTTTTAAAAATTGAAAAAACATAAAAATATTAATTGTATATACTAAAAAAATGGTCACTATATATATATATACATATATATATATATGCGCATGTGTACAGTGCCTAACGAAACTATGTGAATTTTTACATGTGGTAAACAATTTTTTTTTAAATTCAATTTGACATTAGTATTTATGGCTTGCATTAATCGTAATTGATCAATTTAATATTTTCGGAGGTTAAATTAAAGCATTTTAATATTTTTTACTATAATTATATATATATGTACTTTTGCCAGCGACTGTACACGCTACATTCATAGTAGAAAATATTAAAATATTTCAATTCACACCATAAAAATATTAAATTTTTATTATAAATTGCGTATTAATACAAGCATCAATGCTAATGTCAAATTCAATGAAAAAAAAATCGTTTATTAAATGTACAAATTTCGCATGCTTCTGGCCATGACTGTACAAGTCATATATATATATATATATATATATATATATATATTATATTTATTTATTTGAGTACTTTAATATCTATTTTAGAATAAATGTTTGAATGATTTAAATTTGACATTATTAATATTACTTTATAATTTATATACATTTTTCCTACTTTATATTTAAAGCACCGCATTTATATCAATTTAATTATTTCTATATATTTTATTACGTATAAAATATATATATCACGTACACTGATAATTTAATATTTATTGAATAATTGTTCGAATTATTTAAGTTTGATGTTATTAACGTTTATTTCTATTATAAATATAAATTTCGAAATTTCTATAATTTTGATCTAAATTAAAAATTTCTATTTAGTATTATACATGGAATTATATTTAAAGCACCGCATTTATATCAATTTAATTATTTCTATATATTTTATTATTAATAATAAATATATATATATATATGCACATATTTTATATTTATTTATTTGAATAATTTAATATCTATTTTAGAATAAATGTTTGAATGACTGAAATTTGACATCATTAATATTATTTTATAATTTATATATTTTTTTCCTACTTTATATTTAAAGCACCGCATTTATATCAATTTAATTATTTTTTTAAATTTTATTATGTATAAAATATATACATATATCGCGTACACTGATAATTTAATATTTATTGAATAATTGTTCGAATTGTTTACATTTGATGTTATTAACGTTTATATTTATTATAAATATAATTTTCAAAATTTCTATAATTTTGATCTAAACTTAAAATTTCTATTTAGTATTATACGTGGAATTATATTTAAAGCACCGCATTTATATCAATTTAATTATTTCTATATATTTTATTACTAATAATAAATATATATATATATATATATATATATATATGCACATATTTATATATATATATATATATATATATATATATATATATATATATATATATATATGCAATGTTTTATATTTATTTAAATTTTAATCATTATTAATAAATTTCCAACTTTAAATAATTTATATACATTTTATATACATTTTTCCTACTTTATATTTGAAGCACCGCATTTATATCAATTTAATTGTTTTTTTACATTTTATTATGTATAAAATGTATACATATATCACGTACACTAATAATTTAATATTTATTAAATAATTGTTTGAATTATTGAAATTTGATGTTGTTAACGTTTATATTTATTATAAATATAAATTTCGAAATTTCTATAATTTTGATCTAAATATAAAATTTTTATTTAGTATTATACATGGAATTGAGATGAAACGTATATAAAATATAAAATGTACGTACAATAATATAATAATACAATATACACGTATACAAATATATATATATATTTATATATGGGAACAAATAACAGTATATTGCATTTAATAAATGTCCATGTTTCCCATCATGATTTTAAAAATCCGACGATTATACAGATAATTTTTCCGATATCATGATACTATATATAATAAGGAATAATATAAAAATAATATAATAATATAGTAGTAATAAGTATAATATAGTAATATTATAAATATATAATATATTATATATATAAATTACTATTATTATATATATATAAATCCTTCCTACATTTATATACTTATTATTATCTATATAAACATATAATAATAAGTAATAATATAAAAATATAATAAAGAAGAATAGATATTTAGAATCATATAGGATAAAATCGAAAATAACACATTATATCATCCTTTACTCCTCTTCCGGAATTCCAGTAAATCACAATTTTGTCAAAACACTCTTTTATGCGTCGGTTGACAAATGTCGAATATTTTACGGAAGACTTCACGTGCCTTTTTTTCGCGGTGCTTTAATCACACCAGGCGACCGCAAAAAAAAAGCGAAAAAAGAGCGGATTTGGGCAGTTCCGCGTCCGCTGATTAATTCAACGGAAATCCCACAAAAGTCGCTAATCTTTTCGGCGACGATGACGGAATTTGTCGGAGTTGCGGTAAATCTCTTTTTTTTTACGCGGAAACAATTTTTTCTTTTGACATTTAGCACGGAAAATAGTGTTTTATGTGAAAGAATAGTGTTTAGTGTGAAATTAAGCTGAGAATAAATGGTTCCAGAGAATAATGTTATTAAACAATTTGTTGAAATGCGGTAAATTCATTTTTTATGCAACAACGGAGAATCGCACCGAAAAATTTAATTGAACTTTTAAATTTGACATTTTAAGCAGAATAAGACTGTATTTTTGTTTATTGAAATTTCTCGAAAATTGTACGTGAACAAAAATGTGCAATACTTTAATATCTAAAATTAAGATAAAAACATCTGGAATATTTTTCGATTTCGACATATAGTTTCAGAGAATAAAATCATTAAAAAAATTGTCGAAATTAGGTAAATTAATTTTTTATGCGACAACGGAGAATCGCACCGAAAAATTTAGTGGAACTTTTAAATTTGACATTTCAAGCAGAATAAGACTATTTTTGTTTATTGAAATTTCTCGAAAATTTATCGTGAACAAAAATATGCAATAGTTCTATATCTAAAATTAAGATAAAAACGTCTTAAATATTTTTTTATTTCGACATATGGTTTCACAGAATAAAATCATTAAAAAAATTATTGAAATTAGGTAAATTAATTTTTTATGCGACAACGGAGAATCGCACCGAAAAATTTAGTGGAACTTTTAAATTTGACATTTCAAGCAGAATAAGACTATTTTTGTTTATTGAAATTTCTCGAAAATTTAACGTGAACAAAAATGTGCAATAGTTCTATATCTAAAATTAAGATAAAAACATCTTAAATATTTTTCGATTTCGACGTATGGTTTCAGAGAATAAAATCATTAAAAAAAATGATTGAAATTAGGTAAATTAATTTTTTATGCAACAACGGAGAATCGCACCGAAAAATTTAGTGGAACTTTTAAATTTGACATTTCAAGCAGAATAAAACTGTATTTTTGTTTATTGAAATTTGTCGAAAATTTAACGTGAACAAAAATATGCAATAGTTTTGTATCTGAAATTAAGATAAAAACATCTTAAATATTTTTTTATTTCGACATATGGTTTCAGAGAATAAAGTTACTAAAAAAATTGTCGAATTGAAGTAAATAATTTTTTTTCACACAGGATCGAAGCATTGCACCGAAAGAATTTATTGAAGATTACCAATTTGAGAATACCCACAAAATAAGACTGTATTTTCGTTTGGCGTGATTTTTCGAAAGTTCCGTATAGAATTCTTTACTTCTAAATGAAAATATTATTTTGGAAGAATTTTCGGGAAATAAAAATACAGCGTTACTCTACACCTATAGATAAATCAAATCCTTTTTACACGGATTTCGATTTCGATACCCAACCAAAAACATTACATATTCGTCAAATTCTGCAATAAAGAATTTTTTACTCAAAAACCTCGCTCTGTATCGAAAAATTGCATTCAACCAATTCGTTCCGCCTTTCCACACAGAACCCCTCTACATTTCTCCCCGCCCCAATTTTTGAAAGCTTCCCGTCATTTGCTCGCAACCCCCCAAAATATCGTTTCCCCAAGTAAACCCCCACACAAAAATACATTCTTCCCTCTCAAAAAATCATCCACCCTCAATTCTCTACCCAAAAACCTTCCCTCTTCCTCAAAATCCTTAACCTTCGTTCGATTCTACCACCCACGACCCCCGAATTCCCATAAATCCCTTCCCATCACCCGCGTCCAGCTCCAGGGGCCAATCGTCACGCAACTTCGCCGAACTAAAGTCCCGACCCCCTGCGAAATCCGTGAAAATTGACGCGTCTGTCAATGCGCAAGACAGCAACGTGATTCTTTACTCACCGTAACAGCCGACAGCCAAAAGCACGACGAAACAGCTGCACAATAGGTCCCTCATGTTCCTGGGCACGTCTCTGAACGTTCGCGCGAAAAGACGAACTGGCCGACGGTCGTTCAAAATTGCCGCGTCGCGACGAGAGGTTCTCAGCGTTCGGCAAGTTCCGGCTGCGTCCGGCGGCGAATTAAACTCGACGCGGAAGTGTGCGTGGCCACTTATATAGGGGCCGGTCCCTGTGCGGGGAGTGGGGGTAGTGGCCTATGACGTGGTGGAGCGCGCGGTATATATAGGGTGGGGGTAGCGCGCGGTATATATAGGGTCCGATGGCGGTGGGAGTGGGGGTAGGGCGCGGTATATAGGGCCCGGCGGTGGTCGGAGTGGGGGTAGGCGCCAACCTTGAGGGTGGGGGCAAGGCCTATCAAGGGCAGCGAAATTTGAAAATTTGACTTTGTCAAAATTAACCCCTTGTACACTGGAGTTAATTCGATATCATAATTTTTCACGCAAGAATATAATCGAGAATTGGAAATAACAATGTGAAAGCAAAGAAAAAAATCGTTTTATTGATATTTATCGTTTATACGGGATTATAAGCTATGACACTTATTTATTAAAGAATAAAATATAGCCTTTTTTTATGGAACAAAAGGAAAAGAAAGGAGAGTCGTTACATGTGTTATTTTTACTGATGAACATTGCAATATTCGGCTCTTTTCTGCAATGTGGATCAAAATCTAAAATTAAAGTAAAAATTTTGGTTATTTTTGTATTTTTTTAATTTTTATGCCAAGGCAATGTTCTAAATTGTGTTTTTTTAGATAAAAAAAAATTGATTCCTTTTGGCCAGTTTTTTTTTTTAAAAAAACTGTGCGTAAGGTGTTAATGACGCACCGTATGCGTCATGAATAAAAAATTTGACAAATTTTAATGTTCGGCACTATTGAAACTGATGACGCACCGTATGCGTCATGAAGAAAAATTAGAAAATTTGTCTCCATCAAAATTGTTGACGCACCACATGCGTCACGACAAAAAATCGTAATATTTTCTTCCAACAGAATTCATGACGCACCGTATGCGTCATGACGAAAATTTTTAATATTTGCTTCTGACAAAACTGATGACGCACCGTATGCGTCGTGAAGAAAAATTAGAAAATTTGTCTCCATCAAAATTGTTGACGCACCACATGCGTCACGACAAAAAATCGTCATATTTTCTTCCAACAGAATTGATGACGCACCGTATGCGTCATGACGAAAAATTTTAATATTTGCTTCTGACAAAACTGATGACGCACCGTATGCGTCATGAAGAAAAATTAGAAAATTTGTCTCCATCAAAATTGTTGACGCACCACATGCGTCACGACAAAGAATCGTAATATTTTCTTCCAACAGAATTGGTGACGCACCGTATGCGTCATGACGAAAATTTTTAATATTTGCTTCTGACAAAACTGATGACGCACCGGATGCGTCATGAAGAAAAATTAGAAAATTTGTCTCCATCAAAATTGTTGACGCACCACATGCGTCACGACAAAAAATCGTCATATTTTCTTCCAACAGAATTGATGACGCACCGTATGCGTCATGACGAAAAATTTTAATATTTGCTTCTGACAAAACTGATGACGCACCGTATGCGTCATGAAGAAAAATTAGAAAATTTGTCTCCATCAAAATTGTTGACGCACCACATGCGTCACGACAAAGAATCGTAATATTTTCTTCCAACAGAATTGGTGACGCACCGTATGCGTCATGACGAAAATTTTTAATATTTGCTTCTGACAAAACTGATGACGCACCGGATGCGTCATGAAGAAAAATTAGAAAATTTGTCTCCATCAAAATTGTTGACGCACCACATGCGTCACGACAAAAAATCGTCATATTTTCTTCCAACAGAATTGGTGACGCACCGTATGCGTCATGACGAAAATTTTTAATATTTGCTTCTGACAAAACTGATGACGCACCGTATGTGTCACGAAGAAAAATTAGAAAACTTGTCTCCATCAAAATTGTTGACGCACCACATGCGTCACGACAAAAAATCGTAATATTTTCTTCCAACAGAACTGATGACGCACCGTATGCGTCATGACGAAAATTTTTAATATTTGTTTCTGACAAATCTGATGACGCACCGTATGCGTCATGAAGAAAAATTAGAAAACTTGTCTCCATCAAAATTGTTGACGCACCACATGCGTCACGACAAAAAATCGTAATATTTTCTTCCAACAGAATTGGTGACGCACCGTATGCGTCATGACGAAAATTTTTAATATTTGCTTCTGACAAAACTGATGACGCACCGTATGCGTCGTGAAGAAAAATTAGAAAATTTGTCTCCATCAAAATTGTTGACGCACCACATGCGTCACGACAAAAAATTGTCATATTTTCTTCCAACAAAATTGGTGACGCACCGTATGCGTCATGACGAAAATTTTTAATATTTGACTACATCAAAATTGATGACGCACCGTATGCGTCATGAAGAAAAATTAGAAAATTTGTCTCCATCAAAATTGTTGACGCACCACATGCGTCACGACAAAGAATCGTAATATTTTCTTCCAACAGAATTGGTGACGCACCGTATGCGTCATGACGAAAATTTTTAATATTTGCTTCTGACAAAACTGATGACGCACCGTGTGCGTCATGACGAAATTTTTGAAAATTTGTCTCCATCAAAATTATTGACAAAAAATCGTAATATTTTTTCTCAACAGAATTGATGACGCACCGTATGCGTCATGGCGAAAAATTTTACCATTTGCTTCTGATAAAACTTGTTTGAACGTGCGCAAAAATGAAAGTCGCCCCGCGAAATTCGCAAGAATGCCGAAACCTTAGCCAAATCCGTGAAAAACAGTAAACAGTGAGGCCCCGGACAAAAAGTTCGGCAACGAAAGCAAAGTGCCGAAAAATCGAGGAATCTAGGATAATTCGCGTGCCGGCAAATGATACGTAAGCAGCGGGAATTGTTGTTGAGATTGGCGTGGGTGTAGTCGCGGCCAAAAGTATTCTGTGTTTTTCTCATTTTGTCGGGAACCAACCGTTAAATCCACGATTTTTTATTTTAACTCCAAAAGATTCTATTACATATAGATTATTATTACATTCTATGAAAAAAAAATAAAAAAATAGTACATCGGTGTTAATTTCTCTTTTTTTTTTTTTTTGAAAAAATGAAGTGTTGAAAAAATTATACACCATTCAGTAGAAGCATAAATAATTACTTACTAACTACTACTTACTTGCTAATTATTATGAAGTACTAATTAAGTTATTTGTATTTAATTACAATAAAAGATCTGCACAAACCACAGTGAATTTTTTCCAGCTATAGCAGTTCGTATTCAATTTAATTACATACGTAAATGAACTTTTACTAAAAATAACATTACGTAAAAAAACAATGGCCGTATTCAACTTTACTAACAGATCTGCGCAAATCAGATGAAAGATTCCCTAAATTGTACGTTGTTCCCTAATTGTATATTAAAAAATGTCCTATTTTAGATAGCGATTTTGCGCTGAACTGTATTTCGCCGGCGGGATGCCTGGAGGATGAAAGACTGGGATATGTTTAGTCGATGAGCAATACGTATGCGTCGGCCATTGACAGTGAACTTGGAATCCGGTCGTGGCAAGGCGGACTAACGATCCTGTCCTTCCAGGATAACGTGTTCGCACGATCCTGCCTTTCTTCGACAGCGACTAGAGACATTTACGGGGTGTCCGGCAAAAAACTACCGGCCGAACTTCCGTTAACCCTTTGCACTCCTATGTCGAGTGTGACTCGACATCAGTTTTTATGGCAGGAGCTCCTTTGTCGAGCTCCACTCGACATTTTTTCATGTCTAAATAAATAGATATCGTGCACAGGTTATCGACGCTCTCGCAATGTCACTAGAAGGGTTAGACATTCAGGTAATCAAAGAGAAATAAAAGAACTGGATGTGATCACAGATTATAATAAAAATATAGATGGTGTCGATGTGGCGAACCCATACGCGACATCTTACTGTTTTTTACGTCGAGCACTCAAGTGGTGGAGGGAATATTTCTTTTGGGGATTAGAAATCTCCATGATAAATGCGTATATTTTATACAAAGAAAAAACAAAAAACCAAGGAACAGAACCTATAGCCCACAAAAAATTTCGCGAAAAGATTTTGTCAATGCTAATTCGTGATTGTCGTCATCCAAATATGAAATTGGGGAGGCCTGGAACACATGATAAACACGATCGCTTAGATGGAAAGCCTCATTTAATCTTCCTACATCCCGAAGGAAAACACAAAGACTGTGCAGTTTACTCAAATAGAAAAACATCTGGAGGAAAAAGAGAAACCACCTATTTTTGTGAAACGTGTGGAAGAAAATCAGGGTTACATCTTGCAAGTTCTTTCAAAAGATATCATACCCTTGAAAATTTCAATATACGACAGTACTGTAAATAAAATTGGTATTTAAGTGAATTTGTTTCTTCCTTTATTTATTTAACCAGTTAACTGTGATTGACGGGTATACTCGTCATGGAGAAGCGACACGATTTTGTGTATTGACGAGTATACTCGTCATGCGTATAAGGCAATGACCATTGGCTATTTAAATTGCAATTTTTGAGAAAAACAAAACATATTCTCAAATTTCAAGCTGTTTAGAATATTTTGAGGCTATGTCGGAATAAAACAAACAAATAAAAAACATAAACAGTTTGAGATGAACTCATGCGTTCCCGTATGCACCGGTTGAAACAGTTTACCAGTTCGCATAATGAATTTATTTATGTGCGATGATAATGTTTTTTAGATGTTAACCTAAAAGGAGCAAAGGCGAAAGTCCAAAAGTAGATTTATAATAGGATTCCTTCAAGTATGGTCAATTATGGTAGAAATACGTGTCGCCGACCAGGCACTGAGCCTATTGATAGTTGCTGGCCCGAACTTTATTTTATTGCGTTTTTAGTTTAATATGTATGTAATATATGCTTATGTTAACCAAATAAGTAAATATTAGTAATAAAATTTTCAATTTGATAAAATAAACCCATCTTTCTCATCCAATTTCTTAGCAGCGCAACTTACTCTGTGATTGACGAATATACTCGTCATGGCTTGATTCTTGCGACGCAAAACGGTGCGCACTCTTAAACGAGACCGCCACAGTTAACTGGTTAAATTGCTTTATATTTTTAGTTAAAGTAAATTTCAAATAAAACACTTAAAAGCGTTGGGAGCTGCTGGTAACGAAATTGAAATAAAATTCGGAGTGCAAAGGGTTAATCCCATTTGCATCATTTGGCGGAATATTCCGAAAAAAATCTGACCATTATCACCGGGGGCGGATAAATCCGCAGACAATAATTTTTGGTTTCAGCTTATCAGCAATCGTTAGAGTCTGTACGATAAACGAACAATAAAGATTTTTGTGTAAAATATTATTTTTTTACTTTTCTGGTTGTAAGTTCAATATAATAAAATAATAAAATAATAAAAAAATAATAGATAGTAAAATTTAACAAAATTAGGTTGCCATAGTCAATTACAGTTCGGGTTCGGATTCAAGCATAGAAATGCAAATATCCCATAAGCGTAAACGTGCCATAGCTCTAATAGATAGTAGTGAAGATGACCAGCCCGATAATATTGAAACTGGAGATTTCTTATGGAAAAAACGAAATTGTATGCCAACATTACATGTTTTCGAATTATTTTTCAACGTGGAACTAGTCCAAAAAATAGTCCTGGAAAATACGAGGAATATACAATAATTTGAATAACCTTATAACACTATTTCTAATGAGAATAAACACTAAAAGTCTTCTTTGGTCTCGGCAACGTTTAGCTGCGCATTTCGGATTTTTGAGTAAGATTGCGGATTTAGAGCAATAATGCAAATGAAATTTAATAAAATAAAAAGTAACATTGAATATCAAAAATATCGAGATTTTAATAAAATGCAATAAGAACATTATTCGGTGGTGCTTCCCTTATATTAGCAATAGAACTACTAAGTATTTTATATTTCCGATGTCTTATATTATATTTTATTATAAACCGATTTCCGCAAAAATTGCGTAAACAATTAGCAGGGCCAATACTGGCCATTTTTTCTACGAAGCAGAGTCCTAGACATTCTTGAATTGAATATAAGAATCCTAAACATTCGATACAAAATCTCTCTTTTCCTCGCTTTTCAAGTATCTGCGTATTTCCTAAGTAAACTTGTGTATTTCCGTAGTTTTTGTCAAAATAAAGCCTAACATATAAAAAATAACTAAATATGTACCATATAATAATAATGGTAATACAATAAATTGCTAAATTTAGCCTCTAGATGGGCATTCAGACAGCACTAGTAACGAAATTTATAATAGGACCATTTATCCTGCGTTCGACGTGTATACACGTCATTGCTTCATTTTAACTCCGGACCCCATGGGGGATTTCTAAAATTAAATTCCGCGATTAACTGCAATGTTGTGGAGCAATTTTGTGCTTAAGCGCTTTTTATAATTTTGCGGTACTTTCTCCTGTACGTAATTGGGCAGGGTCCTTTTTGATTGAGCGATGTTTGTCATTTGTGCAGAGGACGAGTTCTTCAGCCGAACCTTTGCATGCAGGATCTGAAGGCATTTTCGTAGTTGTTTTCTAGCCGCAAATTGCAGGAGAAAGCACCGTGTCGATGTATGCGTAGGTAGTCCTCGCAATTTATGGTGCCGTCGCCATTGCAGTCCTGGACAGATTGAAAAAATATTAAGTAATTTTGTAAACGTCAGTTTGCGGGAAAAATGTTTCAGATGAAAGTTGTAGACCGATACCTTCTGCACAACTTTTGTCTAAAGAATTTTTTTCTAAATACTACCGTTTACGCGTGCACGGGGGTGTCAGTGCGTGGATGTCGACGAAATTGCATAAATATGTATCGAACTGAGATGTTACGCTATTCGTTGCTTAATTGAGAACTTCCGAGAAAAATGTTTCAGACGAAAGTTGTAGACCGATACTTTCTGCACAACTTTTGTCTAAAGAATTTTTTTCTAAATACTACCGTTTACGCGTTCACGGAGGTGTCAGTGCGTGGATGTCGACGAAATTGCATAAATATGTATCGAACTGAGATGTTACGCTATTTGTTGCTTAATTGAGAACTTCCGAGAAAAATGTTTCAGACGAAAGTTGTAGACCGATACTTTCTGCACAACTTTTGTCTAAAGAATTTTTTTCTAAATACTACCGTTTACGCGTTCACGGGGGTGTCAGTGCGTGGATGTCGACGAAATTGCATAAATATGTATCGAACTGAGATGTTACGCTATTCGTTGCTTAATTGAGAAGTTCCGAGAAAAATGTTTCAGACGAAAGTTGTAGACCGATACTTTCTGCACAACTTTTGTCTAAAGAATTTTTTTCTAAATACTACCGTTTACGCGTTCACGGGGGTGTCAGTGCGTGGATATCGACGAAACTGCATAAATATGTATCGAACTGAGATGTTACGCTATTCGTTGCTTAATTGAGAACTTCCGAGAAAAATGTTTCAGACAAAAGTTGTAGACCGATACTTTCTGCACAACTTTTGTCTAAAGAATTTTTTTCTAAATACTACCGTTTACGCGTGCACGGGGGTGTCAGTGCGTGGATGTCGACGAAATTGCATAAATATGTATCGAATTGAGATGTTACGCTATTTGTTGCTTAATTGAGAACTTCCGAGAAAAATGTTTCAGACAAAAGTTGTAGACCGATACTTTCTGCACAACTTTTGTCTAAAGAATTTTTTTCTAAATACTACCGTTTACGCGTTCACGGGGGTGTCAGTGCGTGGATGTCGACGAAATTGCATAAATATGTATCGAACTGAGATGTTACGCTATTTGTTGCTTAATTGAGAACTTCCGAGAAAAATGTTTCAGACAAAAGTTGTAGACCGATGCTTTCTGCACAACTTTTGTCTAAAGAATTTTTTTCTAAACACTACCATTTTCGTGTTCATGCAAACAATAATGTGTAGATATCACCGAAATTGCATAAATACGTCCCGAACTGTGATTTCGACGCTAATTCTTGCTTAACGAAGCCTTTCCAAGTAAAATAGTTCAGACGAAAGTTATAGATCGGCACTCATTGCGCAACTTTCGTCTAAACAATTTTGTTCTAAACACTATCGTTTCGTCATCATCTAAACATTAATGCCTGGATATCACCAAAGTCACATAAACATGTGTCCAACTTCGTTATCGTCGCTATTTATTCCCAAACGATTCTCTCCCAACAAGAACATCTCCGACGAAACTTATCAACAAAATGCCGCCGCAAATTGTATCCAACCCACTTTCCATTTCCAGACCCCCATACCCCAACACCCCCCTGGGTACCCCGGGGTCCCTCGAACCCCGGTTATCTCTCAAACCGTCGCCTATCCGCAGAAAACCTTCGGACAAAAGTTGCTCAGCTAGTCGCGCCGCGTAACTTTGTTCCCGGACATTTTTCCACTGAGTCGACCGTTCGCGCGTTATCGCACGTCAAAGTGCAAGACCCCTCTCCACACACTCATCGCATCCTTGTATACTTCTATACTTATATATATACCTGCGGATATCTGGCCATGTAGCCTTGTACAGCGCGTGACGCACACATCGCATCGTTGACGCACCGTTGAAAAGCTGCAAAACGTAAGAAACAAAGGCATTAGTGCGTTGCCGACGTCTGACGAGCGAAAAATGCGCGCGATTTTCAGCGTTGGGCGGCCATTTTGTGCTGCGCGCAGCGGTCAGCCAATCAGAACGCGAGGAGTCGCGTGGGAAGTCACGTGATACGCCACGTCACGTGACACGCCAATACGCAGTTAACGGGACGCGCTTGCTGATAATACAAAGGTCAATTGAACTGCTAAAATAGGTCGCGATATAATTGACACTTACTATGCAACTGATGATTTACTATGTATACGAATGTTGTGGCGGGTAATTAATAAAAACGGTAATTTGAGAAAAAATGTAAATGTAAAAAAATAAAATGTAAAAAATACCACTATCAATTTTATATATACCAGGTTGTTCAATTAGTTTTGTTTTGTTTTGTTGAGGGCGTTGCTACTAGTCCAAATTTGTTTTTGTTTTGTTGGTTCACTCTTCTTATCAACGTATGTGAAGGTTCATTTCAATCAGTCAATTCATTCTTTGTTTACAAGCCATTTAGTGTCGCCGTGTCACAGTATTTTCGACAATGGAAAAAATTGAATATCGTGCAGTGATAAAATTCTTATTTTTGGAAGGTGTAGCACCAAAAGAAATTCACGAACGAATATTAAGAGTGTATAATGAACGTTCACCTTCAATTAGAACAGTAGAAAGATGGGTTGCTGAATTTAAACGTGGTCGTACAAGCCTTGAAGACGATCCACGTGAAGGACGTCCAAAAACCGCATCAACACCAGAATTCGTAGCCAAAGTACAGGATATGGTTTTGGAAGATCGTCGATTGACTGAGAGGGATTTAGTAGAGGCTCTACACATCTCATTAGGCAGGGTGAGTCATATTTTAAATGAAACTTTGAGTTTTAAAAAGCTGTGTGCACAATGGGTGCCGCATTCGCTAACAATTGAACGAAAACACATTCGAATGCGACTTTCACAACAGCATTTGGAGCGTTTTAAAAAGGATAAAGTGGATTTTGTGCGTCGATTCATCACTATGGACGAGACTTGGGTCTATCACCGTGATCCTAAATCAAAACAAGAAGCTAAAGAGTGGTGTGAACCTGGTTGTTCGGCTTCGAAACGAGTTCGTGTCCAGAAATCGGCCAAGAAGGTTCTGGCATCAGTTTTTTGGGATGCGAAAGGAATTTTATTTGTGGATTACTTGCAAACTGGTAAAACAATTAATTCTGAATATTATTGCAACCTTTTGGACCAGTTGAAGGAAAAAATTCGTGAAAAAAGACCCGGTTTGCAGAAGAAAAAAATCCTTTTTCATCAGGACAACGCACCGTGTCACAAGAGCATTTTGACAATGGCTAAAATCCATGAATTAAAGTTCGAATTGTTGGAGCATCCGCCGTATTCACCAGATTTGGCCCCCAGCGACTTCCATTTGTTTCCAGAACTCAAAAAATTTACGCGTGGCAAGCGTTTTTCATCAAATGAAGAGGTCATAACGGCTGTTGAAGCGTATTTTGCAGACCTTCCGGAATCTCACTTCAGGGATGGGATCCACAGATTGGAGGATCGTTGGAGCAAGTGCATTAATGTTCAGGGAGATTATACTGAATAATAAAGTGTATTTTGAACCATAACATTGTGTTTTTCTTATCGAACGACAAAACTTATTCAACAACCTGGTATATATATATATATTTCTAAAAAATATGAATAATTAATAATATTTAAAAAGTGCTGAATGCGATCACCAATTCTTGGGTGATTATTTAAAAAAATATGTTAATTTGAGAAAAATGTTAAGTATGCCCAATAATAAAAAGTAACAAATGCCATCACCAATATTTAGGCGAATATTTAAAAAAATGTGAATTTAATGAATCGTAAATATGGCGGATAATAAAAAATAACAAATGCCATTATCAACTTTATATATATTTTTAATAATTAAAAAAATATTAATGTGAAAAATCGTAAATATGCCGAATAATAAAATGTAATAAGTGCCATTTTCGATTTTACGAATTTAATGAAAAAATGCCAATCCGCATAAAATTGTCGACTTACCCCCGTCGTTTGTGTTCGCTTCGTTGTTGAGTGTCGGTTTTCCACCGTCTACCCAATAATTATAAGTTATCCTAAAAGGTCCGCAGACATTGTCGTCGCAACCTATGCCTGTATTGCAACCGGATGCAGCTTCGCAAATGCATCCTAAACACGTGCGAGGCACGGGTTGGTTCCGCTGGCCTAAAAACAAGATGGCGGCGCGTTCGTCATAAAATTTGAAATCAAGTTGGACATTCAGTTCCTAATATTAACACTTTAACGATCCATGATTTTTGTAGAATAAAAATGTCAAGCAATTTCTAAATTACGAAGTAAATAATTGTTTTACTATAAAACACAGCGATGTAGAAGAAAATTGCATTCAACCATTTCGATCCATGATTTTTGTAGAATAAAAATGTGAAGCAATTTCTAAATTACGAAGTAAATAATTGTTTTACTAAAAAACCCAGCGATGTAGAAGAAAATTAAATTCAACCATTTCGATCCATGATTTTTGTAGAATATAAATGTCAAGCAATTTCTTAATTACGAAGTAAATAATTGTTTTACTAAAAAACACAGCGATGGCGAAGAAAATTACATTCAACCATTTCGATCCATGATTTTTGTAGAATAAAAATGTCAAGCAATTTCTAAATTACGAAGTAAATAATTGTTTTACTATAAAACACAGCGATGGCGAAGAAAATTACATTCAACCATTTCGATCCATGATTTTTGTAGAATAAAACTGTCAAGCAGTTTCTAAATTACGCAGTAAATAATTGTTTTACTATAAAACACAGCGATGGCGAAGAAAATTACATTCAACCATTTCGATCCATGATTTTTGTAGAATAAAAATGTCAAGCAATTTCTAAATTACGAAGTAAATAATTGTTTTACTATAAAACACAGCGATGTAGAAGAAAATTACATTCAACCATTTCGATCCATGATTTTTGTAGAATAAAAATGTCAAGCAATTTCTAAATTACGAAGTAAATAATTGTTTTACTAAAAAACACAGCGATGGCGAAGAAAATTACATTCACCCATTTCGATCATGATTTTTGTAGAATAAAAATGTCAAGCAATTTCTAAATTACGAAGTAAATAATTGTTTTACTAAAAAACACAGCGATGGCGAAGAAAATTACATTCAACCATTTCGATCCATGATTTTTGTAGAATAAAAATGTCAAGCAATTTCTAAATTACGAAGTAAAGAATTGTTTTACTATAAAACACAGCGATGGCGAAGAAAATTACATTCAACCATTTCGATCCATGATTTTTATAGAATAAAAATGTCAAGCAATTTCTAAATTACGAAGTAAATAATTGTTTTACTATAAAACACAGCGATGTAGAAGAAAATTACATTCAACCATTTCGATCCATGATTTTTGTAGAATAAAAATGTCAAGCAATTTCTAAATTACGAAGTAAATAATTGTTTTACTAAAAAACACAGCGATGTAGAAGAAAATTACATTCAACCATTTCGATCCATGATTTTTGTAGAATAAAAATGTCAAGCAATTTCTAAATTACGAAGTAAATAATTGTTTTACTAAAAAACACAGCGATGTAGAAGAAAATTACATTCAACCATTTCGATCCATGATTTATGTAGAATATAAATGTCAAGCAATTTCTAAATTACGAAGTAAATAATTGTTTTACTAAAAAACCCAGCGATGGCGAAAAAAATTACATTCACCATTTCGACCCATGATTTTTGTAGAATAAAAATGTCAAGCAATTTCTAAATTACGAAGTAAATAATTGTTTTACTATAAAACACAGCGATGTAGAAGAAAATTACATTCAACCATTTCGATCCATGATTTTTGTAGAATAAAAATGTCAAGCAATTTCTTAATTACGAAGTAAATAATTGTTTTACTAAAAAACACAGCGATGGCGAAGAAAATTACATTCAACCATTTCGATCCATGATTTTTGTAGAATAAAAATGTCAAGCAATTTCTAAATTACGAAGTAAATAATTGTTATACTAAAAAACACAGCGATGGCGAAGAAAATTACATCCAACCATTTCGACCCATGATTTTTGTAGAATAAAAATGTCAAGCAATTTCTAAATTACGAAGTAAATAATTGTTTTACTATAAAACACAGCGATGGCGAAGAAAATTACATTCAACCATTTCGATCCATGATTTTTGTAGAATAAAACTGTCAAGCAGTTTCTAAATTACGCAGTAAATAATTGTTTTACTATAAAACACAGCGATGGCGAAGAAAATTACATTCAACCATTTCGATCCATGATTTTTGTAGAATATAAATGTCAAGCAATTTCTAAATTACGAAGTAAATAACTGTTTTACTATAAAACACAGCGATGGAGAAGAAAATTACATTCAACCATTTCGATCCATGATTTTTGTAGAATAAAAATGTCAAGCAATTTCTAAATTACGAAGTAAATAATTGTTTTACTAAAAAACACAGCGATGGCGAAGAAAATTACATTCAACCATTTCGATCCGTTATTTTTGTAGAATAAAAATGTCAAGCAATTTCTAAATTACGAAGTAAATAATTGTTTTACTAAAAAACACAGCGATGGCGAAGAAAATTACATTCAACCATTTCGATCCATGATTTTTGTAGAATAAAAATGTCAAGCAATTTCTAAATTACGAAGTAAAGAATTGTTTTACTATAAAACACAGCGATGGCGAAGAAAATTACATTCAACCATTTCGATCCATGATTTTTGTAGAATAAAAATGTCAAGCAATTTCTAAATTACGAAGTAAATAATTGTTTTACTAAAAAACACAGCGATGGCGAAGAAAATTACATTCAACCATTTCGATCCATGATTTTTGTAGAATAAAAATGTCAAGCAATTTCTAAATTACGAAGTAAATAATTGTTTTACTAAAAAACACAGCGATGGCGAAGAAAATTACATTCAACCATTTCGATCCATGATTTTTGTAGAATAAAAATGTCAAGCAATTTCTAAATTACGAAGTAAATAATTGTTTTACTAAAAAACACAGCGATGGCGAAGAAAATTACATTCAACCATTTCGATCCATGATTTTTGTAGAATAAAAATGTCAAGCAATTTCTAAATTACGAAGTAAATAATTGTTTTACTAAAAAACCCAGCGATGTAGAAGAAAATTACATTCAACCATTTCGATCCATGATTTTTGTAGAATATAAATGTCAAGCAGTTTCTAAATTACGAAGTAAATAATTGTTTTACTAAAAAACACAGCGATGTAGAAGAAAATTACATTCAACCATTTCGACCCATGATTTTTGTAGAATAAAAATGTCAAGCAATTTCTAAATTACGAAGTAAATAACTGTTATACTAAAAAACACAGCGATGGCGAAGAAAATTACATTCAACCATTTCGATCCATGATTTTTGTAGAATAAAAATGTCAAGCAATTTCTAAATTACGAAGTAAATAATTGTTTTACTAAAAAACACAGCGATGTAGAAGAAAATTACATTCAACCATTTCGATCCATGATTTTTGTAGAATAAAAATGTCAAGCAATTGCTAAATTATGAAGTAAATAATTGTTTTACTAAAAAACCCAGCGATGTAGAAGAAAGTTACATTCAACCATTTCGATCCATGATTTTTGTAGAATAAAAATGTCAAGCAATTTCTAAATTACGAAGTAAATAATTGTTTTACTAAAAAACCCAGCGATGTAGAAGAAAATTGAATTCAACCATTTCGATCCATGATTTTTGTAGAATAAAAATGTCAAGCAATTTCTTAATTACGTAGTAAATAATTGTTTTACTAAAAAACACAGCGATGTAGAAGAAAATTACATTCAACCATTTCGATCCATGATTTTTTAGAATATAAATGTCAAGCAGTTTCTAAATTACGAAGTAAATAATTGTTTTACTATAAAACACAGCGATGTAGAAGAAAATTACATTCAACCATTTCGATCCATGATTTTTGTAGAATAAAAATGTCAAGCAATTTCTAAATTACGAAGTAAATAATTGTTTTACTAAAAAACACAGCGATGGCGAAGAAAATTACATTCAACCATTTCGATCCATGATTTTTGTAGAATAAAAATGTCAAGCAATTTCTAAATTACGAAGTAAATAATTGTTTTACTAAAAAACACAGCGATGGCGAAGAAAATTACATTCAACCATTTCGATCCATGATTTTTGTAGAATAAAAATGTCAAGCAATTTCTAAATTACGAAGTAAATAACTGTTTTACTATAAAACACAGCGATGGCGAAGAAAATTACATTCAACCATTTCGATCCATGATTTTTGTAGAATAAAAATGTCCAACAATTTCTAAATTACGAAGTAAATAATTGTTTTACTAAAAAACCCAGCGATGTAGAAGAAAATTACATTCAACCATTTCGATCCATGATTTTTGTAGAATAAAAATGTCAAGCAATTTCTAAATTACGAAGTCAATAATTGTTTTACTAAAAAACCCAGCGATGTAGAAGAAAATTACATTCAACCATTTCGACCCATGATTTTTGTAGAATAAAAATGTCAAGCAATTTCTAAATTACGAAGTAAATAATTGTTTTACTATAAAACACAGCGATGGCGAAGAAAATTACATTCAACCATTTCGATCCACGATTTTTGTAGAATAAAAATGTCAAGCAATTTCTTAATTACGTAGTAAATAACTGTTATACTAAAAAACACAGCGATGGCGAAGAAAATTACATTCAACCATTTCGATCCATGATTTTTGTAAAATAAAAATGACAAGCAATTTCTAAATTACGAAGTAAATAATTGTTTTACTAAAAAACACAGCGATGGCGAAGAAAATTACATTCAACCATTTCGACATATTCGTTAAATTATGCAATAAAGAATTTTATATCCAAAAACCTCGCGTTGTATCGAAAAATTGCATTCAACCAATTAATTCCGCCTTTTCACACAGAACCCCTCTAATAATATTTTTGTTTATTGAAATTTCTCGAAAATTTAACGTGAACATAAATACGCAATAATTCTATATCTAAATATAAAATAAAAACATCTTAAATATTTTTCCATTTCGACGTATGGCTTTTAAAGAGTAAAGTTATTAAAGAAAAATTGTCGAATTGAGGTAAATCATTTTTTTCACGCAGGATCGAAGCATTGCATCGAAAAAAATTATTGAACATTACCAATTTGAGAATTCCCGCAGAATAAGACTGTAATTTCGTTTGCCGTGATTTTTCGAAAGTTTCGTATAGCATTCTTTACTTCTAAATGAAAATATTATTTTGGAAGAATTTTCGGGAAATAAAAATACACCGTTACTCTACACCTACAGATAAATCAAAAACTTTTTACACGGATTCAGATTTCAACGCCTGGTCTCCCAAACAAAAATATAACATATTCGTTAAATTATGCAATAAAGAATTTTTTACTTAAAAACCTCGCGTTGTATCGAAAAATTGCATTCACCCAATTAGTTCTGCCTTTCCACATAGAACCCCTCTACATTTTTCTCCGCCCCAATTTCTCGAAAGCTTCCCACAATTTGCTCGCAGCCCCCAAAATATCGTTTCACCAACTAAACCCCCTAAATACATTTTTCCCTCTCATAAAATCATCCACCCTCAATTCTCTACCCAAAAACCTTCCCTCTTCCTCAAAATCCTTAACCTTCGTTCCACTCTACCACCAACGACCCCCGAATTCCCATAAATCCCTTCCCATCATCCGCGTCCAGCTCCAGCGGCCAATCGTCAAGCAACTTCGTCAAACTAAAGTCCCGACCCCCTGCAAAATCCGTGAAAATTGACGCGTCTGTCCCTGCGCAAAACAGCAACGTGATTCCTTACTCACCGTAACAGCCGACGGCCAACAGCACGACGAAACAACTGCACAATAGGTCCCTCATGTTCCTGGGCGCGTCTCTGAAAGTTTGCGCGCGAAAAACGAACTGGCGACGGTCGTTTAAAATTGGCGCGTCGCGACGAGAGGTTCTCAGCGTTCGGCAAGTTTCGGCAACGTTCGGCGGCGGGTTAAACTCGGCGCGGAAGTGTGCGTGGCACTTATATAGGGGCCGGTCCCTGTGCGGGGAGTGGGGGTAGTGGCCTATGACGTAGTGGAGTGGGGGTAGCGCGCGGTATATATAGGGTCCGATGGCGGCGGGAGTGGGGGTAGTGGCCTATGACGTAGTGGAGTGGGGGTAGCGCGCGGTATATATAGAGTCCGATGGCGGCGGGAGTGGGGGTACCGGACTGATGTCTCATGGAGGGGGAAAGAAAAATGGCGGACGCTATCGCGTGAACTTAACCTTGCGGATGCAACGGGATTTTTGTCAATGCACAATTTGTTGATACACGTCGGCAGCGGTGTTATTAATAGTGCAGTGACTTAATTGGGAATCCACGGGCTGGCTTGCAGTTTCCTATTTGCTAAATAGCGAATCGACGCTGGGAAGAGAGACTTCTGATGCGACGTGCAGGAAGTTGACGTTTGGTAAGTTGTAAATTGCGTTATTGGCGTTTTTTGTTTATTGTAAACAGAGGAAGGAAATGTGAGTAAGGATAACGTAAAAATGGATTATTACGAAGACTCTTGATTTTTAGGTGATTGCGTCCTAATACCATTCAAAATGGCGCCCGCAGGTCACCAACGATTATTAAAAATCGGAATGGTTTAAAAAATCTTGATTTTTACATTATTGCGTTGTAATACCTGCTTAGTCAAAATGGCGTCCGTCATTAACAATTTTAATAATTACAAAAACGTAAGATTTTGCAAATTCTTGATTTTTGTATGATCATACCTTAAAAGATTCTTATACAAAATGGCGGCCATCATTGTATTATTTCGTACTACAGTATTTCGAAATTTCATACGTATTACTTCGAAAATTATTAATTTTTACATAAAGGCACCCCCATATTTTCTTATAAAAAATGGCATCGGCTATCGACCAATAATCATAAAAAAAATGCAATATTTCGAGAACTCTTGATTTTTACATAATGTCGCCCCAATATTTTCTTATACAAAATGGCGTCGGCTATTAATCAATAATCATAAAAAAATGCAATATTTCGAAAACTCTTAATTTTTACATAATGTCGCCTTCATTCATTTCAATAATCATAAAAAAAATGGCAATAGCTCGAAAACTCTTGATTTTTACATGACGGCCCCCAATATTTTCTTATGCAAAATGGCGTCGGCTATCAATCAATAATCATAAAAAAATGCAACATTTCGAAAACTCTTAATTTTTACATAATGTCGCCTTCATTCATTTCAATAATCATAAAAAAATTGCAATAGCTCGAAAACTCTTGATTTTTACATGAAGGCACCCAATATTTTCTTATACAAAATGGCGTCGGCTATCAATCAATAATCATAAAAAAATGCAACATTTCGAAAACTCTTAATTTTTACATAATGTCGCCTTCATTCATTTCAATAATCATAAAAAAATTGCAATAGCTCGAAAACTCTTGATTTTTACATGATGGCCCCCAATATTTTCTTATACAAAATGGCGTCGGCTATCAATCAATGATCATAAAAAAATGCAACATTTCGAAAACTCTTAATTTTTACATAATGTCGCCTTCATTCATTTCAATAATCATAAAAAAAATGCAATAGCTCGAAAACTCTTGATTTTTACATGATGGCCCCCAATATTTTCTTATACAAAATGGCGTCGGCTATCAATCAATAATCATAAAAAAATGCAATATTTCGAAAGCTCTTGATTTTTACATAATGTCGCCTTCATTCATTTCAATAATCATAAAAAAATGGCAATAGCTCGAAAACTCTTGATTTTTACATGACGGCCCCCAATATTTTCTTATACAAAATGGCGTCGGCTATCAATCAATAATCATAAAAAAATGCAACATTTCGAAAACTCTTGATTTTTACATAATGTCGCCTTCATTCATTTCAATAATTATAAAAAAATTGCAATAGCTCGAAAACTCTTGATTTTTACATGAAGGCACCCCAATATTTTCTTATACAAAATAGCGTCGGCTATCAATCAATAATCATAAAAAAATTCAACAATTCGAAAACTCTTAATTTTTACATAATGTCGCCTTCATTCATTTCAATAATCATAAAAAAATTGCAATAGCTCGAAAACTCTTGATTTTTCCATGACGACCCCCAATATTTTCAATCGCTACACAATTTCTTTTACTGACCAATTTTAAATTGAACAAAGCATCATTATTTTTAAAGATATTAAATATTATCTAGTTATAAATAAAAAGTTTACACTAAGTTACTCACGAATTATGTGATATCTCATTTTTTAAAAGAATGCTTATAAATGGTATTAAAAGTTAAAAAGTAAATTTAAAATATACATATTAAAAATAAAAAAAAAAGTAAAAATAAACGGTCCATATACGTACCTTTACAATAAAAAATGAAGTTCCTTGGTGGAAAAATGTCGGAACGCAAGCACTGAATGTAAAAGGATATTTTTTGGGGAATCTGTACCGTCGGACGTCCACCTCCGAATTTTTTGAGTTCTGTTTGCAAAGTCACGGGCGGTTATGCAAACGGAACTGCAGATGCTTATCCGGAGACGCGATTTTTCACGGAATTCCCGAGTTATGACGCGTTGTGCAACGCGCACGTTTCCGTATTTACGGTCAGTCACGTTTAGAACATGCACTCTGGGAATTTGACAAAATTAATGCAAGTCTCACTCTGTGAAGAAAGTAACGACGCCATTTTTTGACTCGGCAAATGGCGCTGAACTTTAATTTTTATTTTAAGTTTCGTTTTAATTCAAATTTATGTTCAAATATAAAATTAAATGTCATTTTGATTCAGATTCAAATTTAAATATAAGTTTTGTTTTGATTTATATTCAAATTTAGATGTTATTTTGACTCATATCCAAATTAATTTTTATTTAAAATGTAAGTTTTGTTGTAATTCAAATTTATCTTAAAATATAAATTTAAATGTTATTTTGATTCATATTCAAATTAATTCTTATTTTAAATGTAAGTTTTGTTTTAATTCAAATTTATGTTCAAATATAAAATTAAATGTCATTTTGATTCAGATTCAAATTTAAATATAAGTTTTATTTTGATTCAAATTCAACTTTAAATTTTATTTTGACTCATATTCAATTTAATTTTTATTTTAAATGTAAGCTTTGTTTTAATTCAAATTTATGTTCAAATATGAATTTGAATACTATTTTGATTCATTTTCAAATTAATTTTTATTTTCATGGTGAGTTTTGTTTTAATTTAAATTTATGTTCAAATATAAAAATAAATGTCATTTTGATTCAGATTCAAATTTAAATTTAAGTTTTATTTTGACTCATATTCAATTTAATTTTTATTTTAAATGTTAAGTTTTGTTTTAATTTAAGTTTATCTTAAAATATAAATTTAAATGTTATTTTCATTCATATTCAAATTAATTTTTATTTTAAATGTAAGTTTTGCTTTCATTTAAATTTACGTTCAAATATATATTTAAATGTTATTTTGATTCAAATTCAAATTTAAATTTTATTTTGACTCATATTCAGTTTAATTTTTATTCATATTGAAATTAATTTTTATTTTCAATGTAAGTTTTGTTTTAATTTAAGTTTATGTTAAAATATACATTTAAATGTTATTTTGATTCCGATTTAAATTTAAATATTATTTTGACTCATATTCAAATTAATTTTTATTTTAAATGTTCAGTTTTGTTTTAAATCAAATTTATGTTACAATATAAAAATTAGTGTTATTTTGCTTCAGATTCAAATTTAGATGTTATTTTGACTCATACTCAAATTAATTTTTATTTTAAATGTTAAGTTTCGTTTTAAATCAAATTTATGTTCCAATATAAAAATAAGTGTTATTTTGATTCAGATTCAAATTTAGATTTTATTTTGACTCATTTTCAAATTAATTTTTATTTTAAATGTTAAGTTTTGTTTTAATTCAAATTTATGTTACAATATAAAAATAAGTATTCAGATTCAAATTTAGATGTTATTTTGACTCATACTCAAATTAATTTTTATTTTAAATGTAAGTTTTGTTTTAATTCAAGTTTATGTTAAAATATAAATTTAAATCTTATTTTGACTCAGATTCAAATTTAGATTTTATTTTGGCTTATATTTAAATTAATTTTTATTTTAAATGTAAGTTTTGTTTTAATTCAAATTTATGTTAAAATATAAATATGAATTTTAGTTTGATTCAGATTCAAATTTAGATTTTATTTTGACTCATATACAAAATAATTTTTATTTAAAATGTAAGTTTTGTTTTAATTAAAATTTATGTTAAAATATACATTTAAATGTTATTTTGATTCAGATTCAAATTTAGATGTTACTTTGACTCATTAAAATTAATTTTCATTTTAAATGTAAGTTTTGCTTTAATTTAAATTTATGTTAAAATATAAATTTAAATGTTATTTTGATTCAAATTCAAATTTAAATTTTATTTTGACTCATTTTCACTTTAATTTTTATTTTAAATGTAAGTTTTGCTTTAATTTAAATTTATGTTAAAATATAAATTTAAATGTCATTTTGATTCATATTCAAATTAATTCTTATTTTAAATGTTAAGTTTTGTTTTAATTCAAATTTATGTTCAAATATAAAATTAAATGTCATTTTGATTCAGATTCAAATTTAAATATAAGTTTTATTTTGATTCAAATTCAACTTTAAATTTTATTTTGACTCATTTTCAAATTAATTTTTATTTTAAATGTAAGTTTTGTTTTAATTCAAGTTTATCTTAAAATATGTTAAAACATTTTCTATGTATTTAAATATATAAGTAACATAATAAAATAATATTTTATTAAATTATAAAATATTAACAATTTGTTTTGGCAGATTAAGTGGAATAATTTTAGAAATTAAAAATACATTTTCCTTTAATGTAGGCAATATAAAATAAATTAAATATATTTATTCAATTCTAATAAGTATATATAATATATTAATTCTAACAGGTAACTGTGTTTTCTTCTTCTTCTGTATTCTGTAGATAAAATGCAATTGTTTAATATTCTATATATATACATAACAATTAATATGTTTAATAATTTGCAGCCAGCTTGTTTTTAAACAATTACTCAATTAATATATGTATATATATATATATAATAAATAAATAAATAAATAAATAAATAAATAAATAAATATATATATATATTACAAATAATTGATACATAACTAATTTTATAATATGAATAATTAATATATATTAATTATCCATATTATAATTTTGTTAGTAATTAATTAATAAATTATTTATTATGTATTAAATAATATATATATATAGTTATATATAATATATATATATATATATACATATATATATATATATATATATATATATATATATATATATATTGTTAATATATATTAATTATCATATTATAATATTAATTATGTATCAATTATTAATAATGATTTATTAATAATTAATTCATTATTATTTAATACATAATAAATAATTTATTAATTAATTACTAATAATATATATATATATTGTTAATATATATATATTAATTATCCATATTAAAATATTAATTATGTATCAATCATTAATAATGATTTATTAATACTTAATTCATTATTATTTAATACATAATAAATAATTTATTAATTAATTGCTAATAAAATTACAATATGGATAATTGATATATACTAATTATTCATATTATAAAATTAATTATGTATCAATTATTAATAATTATTTATTAATAATTAATTCATTATTACTTAATAAACAATAAATAATAATGAATTAACTAATAATTAATTAATAATAATGATTCAATTAATTATTAATAATATTATAATATGGATAATTTTTATATATTAATTATATATATACATGTATTAACTGAATAATTGTTTAAAAACAAACTCATTGCAAATTACTGCAGACCTTTGCTGCTATTACACTTTATTTTAATAATAAATAGGATCAAATAACTGTACAATGCCCCAGGGTCTAGAATACAAAGCAAAATGTACAATAAAAATAGTTTAGATTAGTAATTAACAAAACGTATTTTATTCATTTAAATTTCCGCGCTTTTTTAAGAAATTTTTAAGCATCGACATCTTATTAATTTTATAATAAATCTCTCCCTTCATTCTATTAAGACTCCACAGTACTATAATTAATAACAATCGGTTTGGTACACGTAACAGTATCATAATATTCATTTTTAAATAATACGTGTTTAATCCAAACAGGCATTTGACTTTGGTATTAGTGGCGCCATCTCTCCGAAATTCCCGCAAACTACTCGTCGGCCATCTTTATTTGTGGCGCCGTCTCTTAGAAGTTTTCGCAAACAACTTATTGGCAAACGGCATATGTGGCGCCATCTCTTAGAAGTTTTCGCAAATTACTCATCGGCAATCAGTATATGTGGCGCCATCTCGTAGAAGTTTTCGCAAACAACTTATTGGCAATCAGTATATGTGGCGCCATCTCTTAGAAGTTTTCGCAAACAACTTATTGGCAATCAGTATATGTGGCGCCATCTATTCGCAGATCTCAGAAACTACTCAACCACCAGAGTCAAGTGCGCGTTTGTATTAAATATTTATTAATTATAAATAAATATAATAATAGCGTTGCTAAATGCATAAAACAATTTAACAACAATCCTGATATTGTGGAGAAGTAATAAAAGGAGTAGAAAGAATTTAATATAAATTTAATTGTTTCTTTGACTCGATTGGCTAGTAGTTTACGGGAATATGGTAAGATGGCGCCACACGTACTTTTCGATAAAAAGCCGCCAAAATTTAAATAATTAAATTGAGATATTGTATCAGGAGAATATGAATACCGAAGAGGTGGCACAAGTTGAAAGAAAATGTTTCCGAAAAATTTGAAATATCGTATTAGGAGAATATGAATACTTAAGAGGTGGCACAAGTTGCTCCAAAATTTTTCGGAAAATTTTCAGATATCGTATTAGGAGAAATATGAGGACCTAAGAGGTGGCACAAGTTGCTCCAAAAATTTTCGGAAAATTTTCAGATATCGTATTAGGATAATATAAAGACTTAAGAGGTGGCATAACTGAACTCAAATTTTTACAAATTTAGGATTGAGTTTATTGTTTAAACCGAAGCTGATTTTGAACTTTCACCAACTTTTTATGCTTTTTACCACTGATTTAGCGATACTCACCACTTTTAAGGATCCTTCTATGGTATTTGTTTAGAAGTCTGCGACATTAAAATTCTTGCCTTCTTCAAACGTCGCCTTGCTTTTTTACGGTTCCTCAGTAGCGTTGGATTAATCTTTGAATGTTTTACGACAAAGAATTAATAGCAGCGAGGGATAGCGGATAAATGGAATCTTATAACTAATTGACTAGAGAACGCAGAATTAGATTTAACTCATCTATTTTCTCATAAAATACTGTACAAAAAATTGCTTAATAAAATTCATTCTAACGCTTCCATAGTTAGCGTAATGTAAAATTGCATTAGAATATAGTCTGGTATCTCAATAATTTGTAACTAATTGTTCGTAAGTCAGTTGCGTTCCAATCTGGAGTGTCAAACGATGCGTATTTGATGATTTGTTGCTGCGATCTTATGAATGCGAAGCTGCTCAAGTTAAAATGATGGTGCGATGTCCTGGCGCCTGTAATAAAGAAGAAAAATTTATCATTACGTGTAAAATATCATAACTTGTATAATAATATAGAGTATACGATGAAAAGAAAATAATAGATGTGTCGCAGAACAGTAACAGAAAGAAATAAGTTACGGAAACATGCGATTAATAAAAAAGAAAAGAAATTCAATCAGATAAATATGAAAATTGAGTTTTGTATAAAGCAGAATTACATTTAACTCATTTATTTTCTCATAAAATACTGTACAAAAAATTGTTTAATAAAATTCATTCTAACGCTTCCATACTTAGCGTAATGTAAAATTGCATTAGAATATAGTCTAGTATCTCAATAATTTGTGACTAATTGTTCGTAAGTCAATTGCGTTCCAATCTGGAGTGTCAAACGATGCGTATTTGATGATTTGTTGCTGCGATCTTATGAATGCGAAGCTGCTCAAGTTAAAATGATGGTGCGATGTCCTGGCGCCTGTAATAAAGAAGAAAAATTTATTATTACGCGTAAAATATCATAACTTGTATAATAATATAGAGTATACGATAAAAAGAAAATAATAGATGTGTCGCAGAACAGTAATAGAAAGAAATAAGTTACGGAAACATGCAATTGATAAAAAAGAAAAGAAATTCAATCAGATAAATATGAAAATTGAGTTTTGTATAAAGCAGAATTACATTTAACTCATTTATTTTCTCATAAAATACTGTACAAAAAATTGTTTAATAAAATTTATTCTAACGCTTCCATACTTAGCGTAATGTAAAATTGCATTAGAATATAGTCTAGTATCTCAATAATTTGTAACTAATTGTCCGTAAGTCAGTTGCGTTCCAATCTGGAGTGTCAAACGATGCGTATTTGATGATTTGTTGCTGCGATCTTATGAATGCGAAGCTGCTCAAGTTAAAATGATGGTGCGATGTCCTGGCGCCTGTAATAAAGAAGAAAAATTTATTATTACGCGTAAAATATCATAACTTGTATAATAATATAGAGTATACGATAAAAAGAAAATAATAGATGTGTCGCAGAACAGTAATAGAAAGAAATAAGTTACGGAAACATGCAATTAATAAAAAATAAAAGAAATTCAATCAGATAAGTATGAAAATTGAGTTTTGTATAAAGCAGAATTACATTTAACTCATTTATTTTCTCATAAAATACTGTACAAAAAATTGTTTAATAAAATTTATTCCAACGCTTCCATACTTAGCGCAATGTAAAATTGCATTAGAATATAGTCTAGTATCTCAATAATTTGTAACTAATTGTTCGTAAGTCAGTTGCGTTCCAATCTGGAGTGTCAAACGATGCGTATTTGATGATTTGTCGCTGCGATCTTATGAATGCGAAGCTGCTCAAGTTAAAATGATGCTGCGATGTCCTGGCGCCTGTAATAAAGAAGAAAAATTTATTATTACGTATAAAATATCATAACTTGTATAATAATATAGAGTATACGATAAAAAGAAAACAATAGATGTGTCGCAGAACAGTAATAGAAAGAAATAAGTTACGGAAACATGCAATTAATAAAAAAGAAAAGAAATTCAATCAGATAAGTATGAAAATTGAGTTTTGTATAAAGCAGAATTACATTTAACTCATTTATTTTCTCATAAAATGCTGTACAAAAGATTGTTTAATAAAATTTATTCTAACGCTTCCATACTTAGCGTAATGTAAAATTGCATTAGAATATAGTCTAGTGTCTCAATAATTTGTAACTAATTGTTCGTAAGTCAGTTGCGTTCCAATCTGGAGTGTCAAATGATGCGTATTTGATTATTTGTTGCTGCGATCTTATGAATGCGAAGCTGCTCAAGTTAAAATGATGGTGCGATGTCCTGGCGCCTGTAATAAAGAAGAAAAATTTATTATTACGTGTAAAATATCATAACTCGTATAATAATATAGAGTATACGATAAAAAGAAAATAATAGATGTGTCGCAGAACAGTAATAGAAAGAAATAAGTTACGGAAACATGCGATTAATAAAAAAGAAGAGAAATTCAATCAGATAAATATGGAAATTGAGTTTTGTATAAAGCAGAATTACATTTAACTCATTTATTTTCTCATAAAATACTGTACAAAAAATTGTTTAATAAAATTTATTCCAACGCTTCCATACTTAGTGTAATGTAAAATTGCATTAGAATATAGTCTAGTATCTCAATAATTTGTAACTAATTGTTCGCAAGTCAGTTGCGTTCCAATCTGGAGTGTCAAACGATGCGTATTTGATGATTTGTTGCTGCGATCTTATGAATGCGAAGCTGCTCAAGTTAAAATGATGGTGCGATGTCCTGGCGCCTGTAATAAAGAAGAAAAATTTATTATTACGTGTAAAATATCATAACTTGTATAATAATATAGAGTATGCGATAAAAAGAAAATAATAGATGTGTCACAGAACAGTAATAGAAAGAAATAAGTTACGGAAACATGCAATTAATAAAAAAGAAAAGAAATTCAATCAGATAAGTATGAAAATTGAGTTTTGTATAAAGCAGAATTACATTTAACTCATTTATTTTCTCATAAAATACTGTACAAAAAATTGTTTAATAAAATTTATTCTAACGCTTCCATACTTAGCGTAATGTAAAATTGCATTAGAATATAGTCTAGTATCTCAATAATTTGTAACTAATTGTTCGTAAGTCAGTTGCGTTCCAATCTGGAGTGTCAAACGATGCGTATTTGATGATTTGTTGCTGCGATCTTATGAATGCGAAGCTGCTCAAGTTAAAATGATGGTGCGATGTCCTGGCGCCTGCAATAAAGGAGAAAAATTTATTATTACGTGTAAAATATCATAACTTGTATAATAATATAGAGTATACGATCAAAAGAAAATAATAGATGTGTCGCAGAACAGTAATAGAAAGAAATAAGTTACGGAAACATGCAATTAATAAAAAAGAAAAGAAATTCAATCAGATAAGTATGAAAATTGAGTTTTGTATAAAGCAGAATTACATTTAACTCATTTATTTTCTCATAAAATACTGTACAAAAAATTGTTTAATAAAATTTATTCTAACGCTTCCATACTTGGCGTAATGTAAAATTGCATTAGAATATAGTCTAGTATCTCAATAATTTGTAACTAATTGTTCGTAAGTCAGTTGCGTTCCAATCTGGAGTGTCAAACGATGCGTATTTGATGATTTGTTGCTGCGATCTTATGAATGCGAAGCTGGTCAAGTTAAAATGATGGTGCGATGTCCTGGCGCCTGTAATAAAGGAGAAAAATTTATTATTACGTGTAAAATATCATAACTTGTATAATAATATAGAGTATACGATAAAAAGAAAATAATAGATGTGTCGCAGAACAGTAATAGAAAGAAATAAGTTACGGAAACATGCAATTAATAAAAAAGAAAAGAAATTCAATCAGATAAGTATGAAAATTGAGTTTTGTATAAAGCAGAATTACATTTAACTCATTTATTTTCTCATAAAATACTGTACAAAAAATTGTTCAATAAAATTTATTCTAACGCTTCCATACTTAGCATAATGTAAAATTGCATTAGAATATAGTCTAGTATCTCAATAATTTGTAACTAACTGTTCGTAAGTCAGTTGCGTTCCAATCTGGAGTGTCAAACGATGCGTATTTGATGATTTGTTGCTGCGATCTTATGAATGCGAAGCTGCTCAAGTTAAAATGATGGTGCGATGTCCTGGCGCCTAGTAATAAAGAAGAAAAATTTATTATTACGTGTAAAATATCATAACTTGTATAATAATATAGAGTATACGATAAAAAGAAAATAATAAATGTGTCGCAGAACAGTAATAGAAAGAAATAAGTTACGGAAACATGCGATTAATAAAAAAGAAAAGAAATTCAATCAGATAAATATGAAAATTGAGTTTTGTATAAAGCAGAATTACATTCAACTCATTTATTTTCTCATAAAATACTGTACAAAAAATTGTTTAATAAAATTTATTCTAACGCTTCCATACTTAGCGTAATGTAAAATTGCATTAGAATATAGTCTAGTATCTCAATAATTTGTAACTAATTGTTCGTAAGTCAGTTGCGTTCCAATCTGGAGTGTCAAACGATGTGTATTTGATGATTTGTTGCTGCGTTCTTATGAATGCGAAGCTGCTCAAGTTAAAATGATGGTGCGATGTCCTGGCGCCTGTAATAAAGAAGAAAAATTTATTATTACATGTAAAATATCATAACTTGTATAATAATATAGAGTATGCGATAAAAAGAAAATAATAGATGTGTCGCAGAACAGTAATAGAAAGAAATAAGTTACGGAAACATGCGATTAATAAAAAAGAAAAGAAATTCAATCAGATAAATATGAAAATTGAGTTTTGTATAAAGCAGAATTACATTTAACTCATTTATTTTCTCATAAAATACTGTACAAAAAATTGTTTAATAAAATTCATTCTAACGCTTCCATACTTAGCGTAATGTAAAATTGCATTAGAATATAGTCTAGTATCTCAATAATTTGTGACTAATTGTTCGTAAGTCAGTTGCGTTCCAATCTGGAGTGTCAAACGATGCGTATTTGATGATTTGTTACTGCGATCTTATGAATGCGAAGCTGCTGAAGTTAAAATGATGGTGCGATGTCCTGGCACCTGTAATAAAGAAGAAAAATTTATTACTACGTGTAAAATATCATAACTTGTATAATAATATAGAGTATACGATAAAAAGAAAATAATAGATGTGTCGCAGAACAGTAATAGAAAGAAATAAGTTACGGAAACATGCAATTAATAAAAAAGAAAAGAAATTCAATCAGATAAATATGAAAATTGAGTTGTGTATAAAGCAGAATTACATTTAACTCATTTATTTTCTCATAAAAATACTGTACAAAAAATTGTTTAATAAAATGTATTCTAACGCTTCCATACTTAGCGTAATGTAAAATTGCATTAGAATATAGTCTAGTATCTGAATAATTTGTAACTAATTGTTCGTAAGTCAGTTGCGTTCCAATCTGGAGTGTCAAACGATGCGTATTTGATGATTTGTTGCTGCGATCTTATGAATGCGAAGCTGCTCAAGTTAAAATGATGGGGCGATGTCCTGGCGCCTGTAATAAAGAAGAAAAATTTATTATTACGCGTAAAATATCATAACTTGTATAATAATATAGAGTATACGATAAAAAGAAAATAATAGATGTGTCGCAGAACAGTAACAGAAAGAAATAAGTTACGAAAACATGCAATTAATAAAAAAGAAAAGAAATTCAGTCAGATAAGTATGAAAATTAAGTTTTGTATGAAGCAGAGTATCTATATCTAATAAAAATCATGTTTCGGTCCATTAAAAATATTGCGGAGAAGACGTATGGTATATTAAAAAGCAATAATCAGTGTTCGACACTTGATTTTGACGCAGTGAGTTAAGGAACCGTAAAACATTATACGTATTCAAAACTACTAATTGCGGAGACTAAGCGTGCATTCTATAATTAAAAAATATGTGATTTTATAAGTGAACGCTTTATAATAAATTGTTTATCAAGTAGACGTACCATATTTGTGGCTGTAAAAGCAATCTGAAATTGCGTCAATTAGTTTTGTAAACAAACGATGAATATATTCATCTAATAAAATGTTTGCGCAACACAAAAACACAATTGGACACATCGCACTTTCTCAATAATTTATTCCTTGAAAACAGAGCATATCAAAAACATGCGTCGCACCTCTTCGATCTAGATTTCCTTCGCTTAGAAACAAGTACACAACACACAGCGTGAACTTAGTTTCAAATTTAAATTTAAGTTTTATTTTGATTCATATTCAAATTTAAGTGTTATTTTGATTCATATTCAAATTAATTTTTATTTTAAATGTAAGCTTTGGTTTCATTGAAATGTATGTTCAAATTTAAAATTAAATGTCATTTTAAGGAAGATATTTTATTCCACGTACATTTTAAAAAGAAAATTTTATTGCGCGTAAGTGTGATTTTCCATTTTTATTTTTTTTTATTTTTTCACTTTTTTAAATTTATTATTATTAAAACAAATTAAATCGCACAACCTTTGTATCTATATATATAACATTTATCCGCTTTTTTTATCGTTAAGAAAGATATTTTATCGCACGTAAATTTTAAAAAGAAAATTTTATTGCGCGTAAGTGTGATTTTCTTTTTTTTAATTTTTTTTAATTTTATTTATGTTAATTTTGTTATTAGACGATTTTCAACTTCCCGCTAATCTTCGAAACTTGCGAATGTCGTGAATTCGACTTTTATGTGGATGGGTTTGAATATATATATATATATATATAATGATAATATTGAATATATATAGATATAATGAACGTGTATCGATGCATAGGTGGGAGTTTATTTTAAGTTTCGAACCTAACCTCAAAATGTGACACGGTCACGTGCGCACTTGACTGTTTTTGGTAAACACTATGAGGTTAGGTTTTGACAATCATTACCGAGTTTGACAGTGAATGAATAAAAGAAGGTAAAACAATGTCGAGGAGACCAGAACATTTGGCGCCGCCCGAAGTCGTAAGTAAAACAAAAAGATTCGTTTGACAAAATTTTTATATTTGTTGACAATGGAATTTTAACGTCTTGAGTGATAATACGCTTTTTCAGTTTTACAATGAGAACGAGGCGAGAAAATATACGCAAAGGTAAATAAAAGCGTTTTTTATGTTTTCACTGGCATTGTAAGTATTTTTGTAAAGTTTCCTTCTAAAAGAATGTAAGACGTCAAGGAGAGATCATAGTTGCTTTTTGTGGAAAAATATTGAAGCTGTCTTTATGTGCGTTCACTTAAATTTGAAGGCCCAGTACATTCGCTACTATTTTCGACAAATTTCTAATTGTATGCCCTTTATTAATGGCAAACGAACATATTCTTTGGGTGCGTTTTGATGTATACATGTTTTACAGTTGAATAGTTGCTTTCGCAATACCTTGTGAAAAATATTGAAGCTGTCTTTATGTGTGTTCACTGAAATTTGAAGGCTCCGTTACATTCAATAGTGTTTTCGACAAATTTCTAATTATATGCCCTATATTAACGGCAAACGAACATATTCTTTGGGTGCGTTTTAATGTATACATGTTTTACAGTTGAATAGTTGCTTTTGCAATACCTTGTGAAAAATATTGAAGCTGTCTTTATGTGTGTTCACTGAAATTTGAAGGCTCCGTTACATTCAATAGTGTTTTCGACAAATTTCTAATTATATGCCCTATATTAACGGCAAAGGACCATATTCTTTGGGTGCGTTTTGATGTATACATGTTTTACAGTTGAATAGTTGCTTTCGCAATACCTTGTGAAAAATATTGAAGCTGTCTTTATGTGTGTTCACTGAAATTTGAAGGCTCCGTTACATTCAATAGTGTTTTCGACAAATTTCTAATTATATGCCCTATATTAACGGCAAACGAACATATTCTTTGGGTGCGTTTTGATGTATACATGTTTTACAGTTGAATAGTTGCTTTCGCAATACCTTGTGAAAAATATTGAAGCTGTCTTTATGTGTGTTCACTGAAATTTGAAGGCTCCGTTACATTCAATAGTGTTTTCGACAAATTTCTAATTATATGCCCTATATTAACGGCAAAGGACCATATTCTTTGGGTGCGTTTTGATGTATACATGTTTTACAGTTGAATAGTTGCTTTCGCAATACCTTGTGAAAAATATTGAAGCTGTCTTTATGTGTGTTCACTTAAATTTGAAGGCCCAGTACATTCGCTACTATTTTCGACAAATTTCTAATTGTATGCCCTTTATTAATGGCAAACGAACATATTCTTTGGGTGCGTTTTGATGTATACATGTTTTACAGTTAAATAGTTGCTTTCGCAATACCTTGTGAAAAATATTGAAGCTGTCTTTATGTGTGTTCACTGAAATTTGAAGGCTCCGTTACATTCAATAGTGTTTTCGACAAATTTCTAATTATATGCCCTATATTAACGGCAAACGACCATATTCTTTGGATGCGTTTTGATGTATACATGTTTTACAGTTGAATAGTTGCTTTCGCAATACCTTGTGAAAAATATTGAAGCTGTCTTTATGTGTGTTCACTGAAATTTGAAGGCTCCGTTACACTCAATAGTGTTTTCGACAAATTTCTAATTATATGCCCTATATTAACGGCAAACGAACATATTCTTTGGGTGCGTTGTGATGTATACATGTTTTACAGTTGAATAGTTGCTTTCGCAATACCTTGTGAAAAATATTGAAGCTGTCTTTATGTGTGTTCACTGAAATTTGAAGGCTCCGTTACATTCGATAGTGTTTTCGACAAATTTCTAATTATATGCCCTATATTAACGGCAAACGAACATATTCTTTGGGTGCGTTTTGATGTATACATGTTTTACAGTTGAATAGTTGCTTTCGCAATACCTTGTGAAAAATATTGAAGCTGTCTTTATGTGTGTTCACTGAAATTTGAAGGCTCCATTACATTCAATAGTGTTTTCGACAAATTTCTAATTATATGCCCTATATTAACGGCAAACGAACATATTCTTTGGGTGCATTTTGATGTATACATGTTTTACAGTTGAATAGTTGCTTTCGCAATACCTTGTGAAAAATATTGAAGCTGTCTTTATGTGTGTTCACTGAAATTTGAAGGCTCCGTTACATTCAATAGTGTTTTCGACAAATTTCTAATTATATGCCCTATATTAACGGCAAACGAACATATTCTTTGGGTGCGTTTTGATGTATACATGTTTTACAGTTGTATAGTTGCTTTCGCAATACCTTGTGAAAAATATTGAAGCTGTCTTTATGTGTGTTCACTGAAATTTGAAGGCTCCGTTACATTCAACAGTGTTTTCGACAAATTTCTAATTATATGCCCTATATTAACGGCAAAGGACCATATTCTTTGGGTGCGTTTTGATGTATACATGTTTTACAGTTGAATAGTTGCTTTCGCAATACCTTGTGAAAAATATTGAAGCTGTCTTTATGTGTGTTCACTGAAATTTGAAGGCTCCGTTACATTCAATAGTGTTTTCGACAAATTTCTAATTATATGCCCTATATTAATGGCAAACGAACATATTCTTTGGGTGCGTTTTGATGTATACATGTTTTACAGTTGAATAGTTGCTTTCGCAATACCTTGTGAAAAATATTGAAGCTGTCTTTATGTGTGTTCACTGAAATTTGAAGGCTCCGTTACATTCAATAGTGTTTTTGACAAATTTCTAATTATATGCCCTATATTAACGGCAAAGGACCATATTCTTTGTGTGCGTTTTGATATATACACGTTTTACAGTTCACGCATGGTGGATATTCAGGTGCAAATGTGCGAACGTGCCATAGAGTTACTCTTATTACCTGACGATCAGCCTGCGTTCTTGCTGGACATTGGCTGCGGGTCAGGATTGAGTGGAAGCGTACTCGAAGACCAAGGACACACGTGGATTGGAGTCGACATAAGCCAGGCGATGCTAAGTACGATCATTAACATAAATAAAAATCACTAACTGAAACGTGGATACCAAATAGATATCCAATATTATTACTATGCATCAAAATTATAATTACGTCACAAGTTCTTAACATCGCGTTGACATTGCCTTTAAAATATAAAAGGTACCATAAAATTGGGCTCTACAAAAATTGTGTTTATATATACTAATATATTAATTAATATTACCGTATACTGAATCTATTACGTAATGTCACAAAATTAATGTAACGGCCCTAAGACGCTGTACTTTCCAGACGTTGCGGTGGAAAGAGAAGTCGAAGGGGACTTGCTACTCTGCGACATGGGACAAGGCATGCCTTTCAAAGCAGGTGCCTTTGACGGTGCCGTCAGTATTTCTGCACTTCAGTGGTTGTGCAACGCAGACAAAGCGACACACAACCCAGTGAAGCGCCTCTACAAATTTTTCTCCACCCTCTTCGCTTGCCTCTCAAGGTAAGTTCCACCCATTCTCGAAAACTCTACAAAATAGTATTTATTGCACTACGCCTAAAACCGAGGACATCACCTACATTCTCTTCTGCAAAACATTCAACGTTGCGCTTCCAATCAGTGTATTAAAAATGTTACCATCGTCACACTAAACGCTCTTTAATGTAGTTTTAATACACGCAATTTTAATCTTGTTCTTTGCGATGCTTAGGTCAGCGAGGGCAGTCTTCCAATTTTACCCAGAAAACGCTGAGCAGATGGAACTGGTGACAGCGCAGGCGACGAAGGCTGGATTCTACGGTGGGATTGTGGTTGATTTCCCAAACAGTACGAAAGCGAAGAAGTTTTTCCTGGTGCTGATGACTGGTGGGCCAGCTGCGCTGCCACAGGCTTTGGGCACGAGTGAGGAAGAGGCCAGAATCTCATTCGCAGCGAGGAGGTAAGATTTTATTTTCGCACACTTGTATACGTTATATTCATTATCTCGCACGCTAGTATCTGCTGCTGCAATTCGCTGCAGCTCTTTTAAGGCACAAATTGATAAAGTTTCATATGTGAAAAGTGTAGAAATCAAAGCGAGAACTGGATTTGTGCTTCCATTTTTGTTTTCAGCGCACATCGTGCAAGTACGATATCTAATTTCACATTTTTGCGTTGTGAAAATACGCATTAATTTTCTATGCGCATAAATATATGAAGGCACTGTGGGGTTTTAGTACGTTGTATGGCAATTGAGTGGAGAATGTTTTGACAGGGAACAAATGAAGAAGGCGAGGGGCAAACCGTTGAAGAAAAGCAGAGAATGGATCCTGGAGAAGAAGGAAAGGCGGCGCAGACAAGGAAAACTGGTCAGGGACGACACGAAATACAGTGGCAGGCGACGAAGCGGTCGTTTTTGAAGACGATGGTAGACGGAAATGAAAATAAAATCGAAAAAAAAATGGAAAAAATGTGTGTAAAAATAAAATTTGTCACGCCCTGTCTTTTGTCTACATTAAATTTATTTACAATAAAAAGTGTGATGACATAAATGAAATTCAATCGCAGCAGGTGAAAATTTCATGCACATTCTGTATGTCAAGACATAACGCGTAACCATATGCAGAAAATTCTTGAACAATTCTTGCGACTGCCTTAAATTTATTTACAATAAAAAATGTGATCAGATAAATTAAATTCAATCGCAGGAGGTGAAAATTTCATGCATGCTCTGTATGTGCTGATGTAAGACGTAATTATACGCATGAAAATTTTTGAACACTTGTTGCGACTGCATTATAAATTTATTTACAATAAAAAATGTAATCAGATAAATTAAAATCAATCGCAAAAGGTGAAAATGTCATGCACATTCTGTATGTCAAGATGTAAGACGTAATTATACGCATGAAAATTTTTGAACACTTCTTATGACCGCATTAAATTTATTTACAATAAAAAATGTGATCACATAAATTAAATTCAACCACAGCAGATGAAAATTTCATATACATTTTCTATGCCAAGATACGCATTGAATGCGTATCAAATGGCAAAGTAAATATTAGATACGCAATTACACATAATCATATTCATGAAATTTTTTTACAATCTTGCAGTCGCATCAAATTTATTTGCATTAAATTTATATACAATAAAAATGTGATCGGATAAATTAAATACAACTGCAACAAATGGAAATTTCATCCACACTCTGTATCTCAATACGTGAGACGTAACTGTATATATGAAAATTCTTGGACACTTCTTATGACCGCATTAAATTTAGTTACAATAAAAAATGTGATCACATAAATTAAATTCAACCGCAGCAGATGAAAATTTCATATACATTTTCTATGCCAAGATACGCATTGAATGCGTATCAAATGGCAAAGTAAATATTAGATACGCAATTACACATAATCATATTCATGAAATTTTTTTACAATCTTGCAGTCGCATCAAATTTATTTGCATTAAATTTATATACAATAAAAATGTGATCGGATAAATTAAATACAACTGCAGCAAATGGAAATTTCATCCACACTCTGTATCTCAATACGTGAGACGTAACTATATATATGAAAATTCTTGGACACTTCTTATGACCGCATTAAATTTAGTTACAATAAAAAATGTGATCACATAAATTAAATTCAACCGCAGCAGATGAAAATTTCATATACATTTTCTATGCCAAGGTACACATTGAATGCGTATCAAATGGCAAAGTAAATATTAGATACGCAATTACACATAATCATATTCATGACATTTTTTACAATCTTGCAGTCGCAGCAAAGTTATTTGTATTAAATTTACTTACAATAAAAAATGTGATCGGATAAATTAAATTCAAGCGCAGCAGATGAAAATTTTATCCACACTCTGTATCTCAATACTTAAGACGTAACTATGTACATGAAAATTCTTGAACACTTCTTATGACCGCATTAAATTTATTTACAATAAAAAATGTGATCACATAAATTAAATTCAATCACAGCAGATGAAAATTTCATATGCATTTTCTATGCCAAGATACGCATTGAATGCGTATCAAATGGCAAAGTAAATATTAGATACGCAATTACACATAATCATATTCATGAAATTTTTTTACAATCTTGCAGTCGCATCAAATTTATTTGCATTAAATTTATATACAATAAAAATGTGATCGGATAAATTAAATACAACTGCAGCAAATGAAAATTTCATCCACACTCTGTATCTCAATACGTAAGACGTAACTATGTACATGAAAATTCTTGAACACTTCTTATGACCGCATTAAATTTATTTACAATAAAAAATGTGATCACATAAATTAAATTCAATCACAGCAGATGAAAATTTCATATGCATTGTCTATGCCAAGATACGCATTGAATGCGTATCAAATGGCAAAGTAAATATTAGATACGCAATTACATATAATCATATTCATGACATTTTTTACAATCTTGCAGTCGCATCAAATTCATTTGCATTAAATTTATTTACAATAAAAAATGCGATCGGATAAATTAAATTCAACCGCAGCAAATGAAAATTTCATCCACACTCTGTATCTCAATACGTAAGACGTAACTATATACATGAAAATTCTTGAACACTTCTTATGACCGCATTAAATTTATTTACAATAAAAAATGTGATCACATAAATTAAATTCAACCACAGCAGATAAAAATTTCATATACATTTTCTATGCCAAGATACGCATTGAATGCGTATCAAATGGCAAAGTAAATATTAGATACGCAATTACACATAATCATATTCATGACATTTTTTACAATCTTGCAGTCGCAGCAAAGTTATTTGTATTAAATTTACTTACAATAAAAAATGTGATCGGATAAATTAAATTCAAGCGCAGCAGATGAAAATTTTATCCACACTCTGTATCTCAATACTTAAGACGTAACTATGTACATGAAAATTCTTGAACACTTCTTATGACCGCATTAAATTTATTTACAATAAAAAATGTGATCACATAAATTAAATTCAACCGCAGCAGATAAAAATTTCATATACATTTTCTATGCCAAGATACGCATTGAATGCGTATCAAATGGCAAAGTAAATATTAGATACGCAATTACACATAATCATATTCATGACATTTTTTACAATCTTGCAGTCGCAGCAAAGTTATTTGTATTAAATTTATTTACAATAAAAAATGTGATTGGATAAATTAAATTCAAGCGCAGCAGATGAAAATTTTATCCACACTCTGTATCTCAATACTTAAGACGTAACTATGTACATGAAAATTCTTGAACACTTCTTATGACCGCATTAAATTTATTTACAATAAAAAATGTGATCACATAAATTAAATTCAACCACAGCAGATGAAAATTTCATATACATTTTCTATGCCAAGGTACGCATTGAATGCGTATCAAATGGCAAAGTAAATATTAGATACGCAATTACACATAATCATATTCATGAAATTTTTTTACAATCTTGCAGTCGCATCAAATTTATTTGCATTAAATTTATATACAATAAAAATGTGATCGGATAAATTAAATACAACTGCAGCAAATGGAAATTTCATCCACACCCTGTATCTCAATACGTGAGACGTAACTATATATATGAAAATTCTTGGACACTTCTTATGACCGCATTAAATTTAGTTACAATAAAAAATGTGATCACATAAATTAAATTCAACCGCAGCAGATGAAAATTTCATATACATTTTCTATGCCAAGATACGCATTGAATGCGTATCAAATGGCAAAGTAAATATTAGATACGCAATTACACATAATCATATTCATGAAATTTTTTTACAATCTTGCAGTCGCATCAAATTTATTTGCATTAAATTTATATACAATAAAAATGTGATCGGATAAATTAAATACAACTGCAGCAAATGGAAATTTCATCCACACTCTGTATCTCAATACGTGAGACGTAACTATATATATGAAAATTCTTGGACACTTCTTATGACCGCATTAAATTTAGTTACAATAAAAAATGTGATCACATAAATTAAATTCAACCGCAGCAGATAAAAATTTCATATACATTTTTTATGCCAAGATACGCATTGAATGCGTATCAAATGGCAAAGTAAATATTAGATACGCAATTACACATAATCATATTCATGAAATTTTTTTACAATCTTGCAGTCGCATCAAATTCATTTGCATTAAATTTATTTACAATAAAAAATGTGATCGGATAAATTAAATTCAAGCGCAGCAGATGAAAATTTTATCCACACTCTGTATCTCAATACGTAAGACGTAACTATATACATGAAAATTCTTAAACACTTCTTATGACCGCATTAAATTTATTTACAATAAAAAATGTGATCACATAAATTAAATTCAACCGCAGCAGATGAAAATTTCATATACATTTTCTATGCCAAGATACGCATTGAATGCGTATCAAATGGCAAAGTAAATATTAGATACGCAATTACACATAATCATATTCATGACATTTTTTTACAATCTTGCAGTCGCATCAAATTTATTTGCATTAAATTTATATACAATAAAAATGTGATCGGATAAATTAAATACAACTGCAGCAAATGGAAATTTCATCCACACTCTGTATCTCAATACGTAAGACGTAACTATATATATGAAAATTCTTGGACACTTCTTATGACCGCATTAAATTTAGTTACAATAAAAAATGTGATCACATAAATTAAATTCAACCGCAGCAGATGAAAATTTCATATGCATTTTCTATGCCAAGATACGCATTGAATGCGTATCAAATGGCAAAGTAAATATTAGATACGCAATTACACATAATCATATTCATGAAATTTTTTTACAATCTTGCAGTCGCATCAAATTTAATTGCATTAAATTTATATACAATAAAAATTGTGATCGGATAAATTAAATACAACTGCAGCAAATGGCAATTTCATCCACACTCTGTATCTCAATACGTAAGACGTAACTATATACATGAAAATTCTTGAACACTTCTTATGACCGCATTAAATTTAGTTACAATAAAAAATGTGATCACATAAATTAAATTCAACCGCAGCAGATGAAAATTTCATATACATTTTCTATGCCAAGGTACGCATTGAATGCGTATCAAATGGCAAAGTAAATATTAGATACGCAATTACACATAATCATATTCATGACATTTTTTACAATCTTGCAGTCGCATCAAATTCATTTGCATTAAATTTATTTACAATAAAAAATGCGATCGGATAAATTAAATTCAACCGCAGCAAATGAAAATTTCATCCACACTCTGTATCTCAATACATGAGACGTAACTATATATATGAAAATTCTTGGACACTTCTTATGACCGCATTAAATTTATTTACAATAAAAAATGTGATCACATAAATTAAATTCAACCGCAGCAGATGAAAATTTCATATACATTTTCTATGCCAAGATACGCATTGAATGCGTATCAAATGGCAAAGTAAATATTAGATACGCAATTACACATAATCATATTCATGAAATTTTTTTACAATCTTGCAGTCGCATCAAATTTATTTGCATTAAATTTATATACAATAAAAATGTGATCGGATAAATTAAATACAACTGCAGCAAATGGAAATTTCATCCACACTCTGTATCTCAATACGTGAGACGTAACTATATATATGAAAATTCTTGGACACTTCTTATGACCGCATTAAATTTATTTACAATAAAAAATGTGATCACATAAATTAAATTCAACCGCAGCAGATGAAAATTTCATATACATTTTCTATGCCAAGGTACGCATTGAATGTATATAAAATGGCAAAGTGGCAAATCATATTTATGAAATTTTTTTGCACTCTTATAGTTGCATTAAATTTAATCGCACTCTTATGGATGTATTAAATTTAAATTCAATCCTCTGAACCTATTTATGCATAAATTTACATGACATACAAATTTTGAAGCCACCTCTACAATAACAGTTACCTATACCAATGCATGAGTATTGTATATACACAATATTTTGTAGCACACCTTTCAATACTTTCATAGACTACCCACACATTTATATAGACCCTGTTTCCACGGGCAGATTTCTTTGTGTGGCCCAAACGTCACGTGTTATTTTCTAAACACGCGTTGCGGTCGATCAGACGTCGGATGATGAAACAAACCCGCGTCCTGCGAACTTGAAAAGACACCGGGAAGGCAGCGCTAGCTGATGTAAGAAAGACGCCACGATTTCGTGACAATTTCGGCCGGGGTTGCGTCATTCCTTGGCAGCCGGCGTGTTTATGTGGCGACGGCGAATTTTGCCCGTAAAGACCTCCGGTGGACATTAGGTGTGGGGTTATGGGCGGACATGTTGGCGATATCTGTGGAAGAAAATGTTTCGAATAAAAGTTGTGGAGAATGATGCAGGGGACAATGTTTGTTTGAAACATTTTTTGGGAAAATGTACGGGAACGAAGTTCTTGACGACTTAGATTGTCCAGTTTGGGCAAATATGAATATTAACAGAGGTTTCATTATTTTTGTTGGGTGAACTTAAGATTGGTTGGGTATGGAAGAAAATGTTTCCAATAAAAGTTGTGCAAAATGATGCGGTGGACAATTTTTGTTTGAAACATTTTTCGGTAAAATGGACGGGAACGAAGTTTTTGACTAATTAGACTGTCCAGTTTTAGCAAATATGAATATTGTCAGGTACCTCTATAGTTTTCATTAGGAGAACTTAGGATTGGTGGAGTATGGAAGAAAATGTTTCGAATAAAAGTTGTGGAGAATGATGCCGTGGACAATGTTTGTTTAAAACATTTTTCGGGAAAATGCACGGGAACGAAGTTCTTGACTAATTAGACTGTCCAGTTTTAGCAAATATGAATATTGTCAGGTACCTCTATAGTTTTCATTAGGAGAACTTAAGATTGGTGAAGTATGGAAGAAAATGTTTCGAATAAAAGTTGTGCAGAATGATACCGCAGACAATGTTTGTTTGAAACGTTTTTCGGTAAAATGTACGGGAACAAAGTTCTTGACGTATTAGACTGTCCAGTTTTAGCAAATATGAATATTGTCAGGTACCTCTATTGTTTTCATTAGGAGAACTTAAGATTGGTGGGGTATGGAAGAAAATGTTTCGAATAAAAGTTGTGCGGAATGGTGCCGTGGACAATGCTTATTTGAAACATTTTTCAGTAAAATGCACGGGAACGAAGTTTTTGACTAATTAGACTGTCCACTTTTAGCAAATATGATTATTGTCAGGTACCTCTATTGTTTTCATTAGAAGAACTTAAGATTGGTGGAGCATGGAAGAAAATGTTTCGAATAAAAGTTGTGCAGAATGATGCCGCGGACAATGTTTGTTTAAAACATTTTTCGGGAAAATGCACGGGAACGAAGTTCTTGACTAATTAGACTGTCCAGTTTTAGCAAATATGAATATTGTCAGGTGTTCTATTGTTTTCATTAGGAGAACTTAAGATTGGTGGAGTATGGAACAAAATGTTTCGAATAAAAGTTGTAGAGAATGATGCCGCGGACAATGTTTGTTTGAAACATTTTTCGGGAAAATGCACGGGAACAAAGTTCTTGACGTATTAGACTGTCCAGTTTTAGCAAATATGAATATTGTCAGGTGTTCTATTGTTTTCATTAGGAGAACTTAAGATTGGTGAAGTATGGAAGAAAATGTTTCGAATAAAAGTTGTGCAGAATGATGCCGCGGACAATCTTTGTTTGAAACATTTTTTGGTAAAATCCACGGGAACGAAGTTTTTGACTAATTAAACTGTCCAGTTTTAGCAAATACGAATATTGTCAGGTACCTCCATAGTTTTCATTAGGAGAACTTAAGATTGGTGGAGTATGGAAGAAAATGTTTCGAATAAAAGTTGTGGAGAATGATGCCATGGACAATGTTTGTTCGAAACATTTTTCGGTAAAATGGACGGGAACGAAGTTTTTGACTAATTAGACTGTTCAGTTTTAGTAAATATGAATATTGTCAGGTACCTCTATTGTTTTCATTAGGAGAACTTAAGATTGGTGGAGTATGGAAGAAAATGTTTCAAATAAAAGTTGTGCAGAATGATACCGCAGACAATGTTTGTTTGAAACGTTTTTCGGCAAAATGCACGGGAACGAAGTTTTTGACTAATTAGACTGTCCAGTTTTAGCAAATATGAATATTGTCAGGTACCTTTATAGTTTTCATTAGGAGAACTTAAGATTGGTGGAGTATGGAAGAAAATGTTTCGAATAAAAGTTGTGGAGAATGATGCCGTGGACAATGTTTGTTTAAAACATTTTTCGGGAAAATGCACGGGAACGAAGTTCTTGACGGATTAGACTGTCCAGTTTTGGCAAATATGAATATTCTCAGGTGTTCTATAGTTTTCATTAGGAGAACTTAGGATTGGTGGAGTATGGAAGAAAATGTTTCGAATAAAAGTTGTGGAGAATGATACTGCGGACAATCTTTGTTTGAAAAATTTTTTGGTAAAATCCACGGGAACGAAGTTTTTGACTAATTAGACTGTCCAGTTTTAGCAAATATGAATATTGTCAGGTACCTCTATAGTTTTCATTAGGAGAACTTAAGATTGGTGGAGTATGGAAGAAAATGTTTCGAATAAAAGTTGTGCGGAATGGTGCCGTGGACAATGTTTGTTTGAAAAATTTTTCGGTAAAATATACAGGAACGAAGTTCTTGACGGATTAGACTGTCCAGTTTTAGCAAATATGAATATTGTCAGGTGTTCTATTGTTTTCATTAGGAGAACTTAAGATTGGTGAAGTATGGAAGAAAATGTTTCGAATAAAAGTTGTGCAGAATGATGCCGCGGACAATCTTTGTTTGAAACATTTTTTGGTAAAATCCACGGGAACGAAGTTTTTGACTAATTAAACTGTCCAGTTTTAGCAAATACGAATATTGTCAGGTACCTCCATAGTTTTCATTAGGAGAACTTAAGATTGGTGGAGTATGGAAGAAAATGTTTCGAATAAAAGTTGTGGAGAATGATGCCATGGACAATGTTTGTTCGAAACATTTTTCGGTAAAATGGACGGGAACGAAGTTTTTGACTAATTAGACTGTTCAGTTTTAGTAAATATGAATATTGTCAGGTACCTCTATTGTTTTCATTAGGAGAACTTAAGATTGGTGGAGTATGGAAGAAAATGTTTCAAATAAAAGTTGTGCAGAATGATACCGCAGACAATGTTTGTTTGAAACGTTTTTCGGCAAAATGCACGGGAACGAAGTTTTTGACTAATTAGACTGTCCAGTTTTAGCAAATATGAATATTGTCAGGTACCTTTATAGTTTTCATTAGGAGAACTTAAGATTGGTGGAGTATGGAAGAAAATGTTTCGAATAAAAGTTGTGGAGAATGATGCCGTGGACAATGTTTGTTTAAAACATTTTTCGGGAAAATGCACGGGAACGAAGTTCTTGACGGATTAGACTGTCCAGTTTTGGCAAATATGAATATTCTCAGGTGTTCTATAGTTTTCATTAGGAGAACTTAGGATTGGTGGAGTATGGAAGAAAATGTTTCGAATAAAAGTTGTGGAGAATGATACTGCGGACAATCTTTGTTTGAAAAATTTTTTGGTAAAATCCACGGGAACGAAGTTTTTGACTAATTAGACTGTCCAGTTTTAGCAAATATGAATATTGTCAGGTACCTCTATAGTTTTCATTAGGAGAACTTAAGATTGGTGGAGTATGGAAGAAAATGTTTCGAATAAAAGTTGTGCGGAATGGTGCCGTGGACAATGTTTGTTTGAAAAATTTTTCGGTAAAATATACAGGAACGAAGTTCTTGACGGATTAGACTGTCCAGTTTTAGCAAATATGAATATTGTCAGGTACCTCTATTGTTTTCATTAGGAGAACTTAAGATTGGTGAAGTATGGAAGAAAATGTTTCGAATAAAAGTTGTAGAGAATGATGCGGTGGACAATGTTTGTTTGAAACATTTTTCGGTAAAATGAACGGGAAGGAAGTTTTTGCCTAATTAGACTGTCCAGTTTTAGCAAATATGAATATTGTCAGGTACCTCTATTGTTTTCATTAGGAGAACTTAAGATTGGTGAAGTATGGAAGAAAATGTTTCGAATAAAAGTTGTGGAGAATGATGCCGTGGACAATGTTTGTTTAAAACATTTTTCGGGAAAATGCACGGGAACGAAGTTCTTGACTAATTAGACTGTCCAGTTTTAGCAAATATGAATATTGTCAGGTACCTCTATTGTTTTCATTAGGAGAACTTAAGATTGGTGGAGTATGGAAGAAAATGTTTCGAATAAAAGTTGTGGAGAATGATGCCATGGACAATGTTGGTTCGAAACATTTTTCGGTAAAATGGACGGGAACGAAGTTTTTGACTAATTAGTCTGTCCAGTTTTAGCAAATATGAATATTGTCAGGTACCTCTATTGTTTTCATTAGGAGAACTTAAGATTGGTGGGGTATGGAAGAAAATGTTTCGAATAAAAGTTGTGGAGAATGATACTGCGGACAATCTTTGTTTGAAAAATTTTTCGGTAAAATATACAGGAACGAAGTTCTTGACGGATTAGACTGTCCAGTTTTAGCAAATATGAGTATTGTCAGGTACCTCTATAGTTTTCATTAGGAGAACTTAAGATTGGTGGAGTATGGAAGAAAATGTTTCCAATAAAAGTTGTGCGGAATGATGCCGTGGACAATCTTTGTATGAAACATTTTTCAGTAAAATGCACGGGAACGAAGTTCTTGACGGATTAGACTGTTCAGTTTTAGTAAATATGAATATTGTCAGGTACCTCTATTGTTTTCATTAGGAGAACTTAAGATTGGTGGGGTATGGAAGAAAATGTTTCGAATAAAAGTTGTGGAGAATGATACTGCGGACAATCGTTGTTTGAAACATTTTTTGGTAAAATGGACGGGAACGAAGTTTTTGACTAATTAGACTGTCCAGTTTTAGCAAATATGAATATTGTCAAGTACCTCTATTGTTTTCATTAGGAGAACTTAAGATTGGTGGGGTATGGAAGAAAATGTTTCGAATAAAAGTTGTGCGGAATGATGCCGTGGACAATGCTTATTTGAAACATTTTTCAGTAAAATGCACGGGAACGAAGTTCTTGACGGATTAGACTGTCCACTTTTAGCAAATATGATTATTGTCAGGTACCTCTATTGTTTTCATTAGGAGAACTTAAGATTGGTGAAGTATGGAAGAAAATGTTTCGAATAAAAGTTGTGGAGAATGATGCCGTGGACAATGTTTGTTTAAAACATTTTTCGGGAAAATGCACGGGAACGAAGTTCTTGACTAATTAGACTGTTCAGTTTTAGTAAATATGAATATTGTCAGGTACCTCTATTGTTTTCATTAGGAGAACTTAAGATTGGTGAAGTATGGAAGAAAATGTTTCGAATAAAAGTTGTGGAGAATGATACTGCGGACAATGTTTCTTTGAAACGTTTTTCGGTAAAATGCACGGGAACGAAGTTTTTGACTAATTAGACTGTCTAGTTTTAGCAAATATGAATATTGTCAGGTACCTCTATTGTTTTCATTAGGAGAACTTAAGATTGGTGGGGTATGGAAGAAAATGTTTCGAATAAAAGTTGTGGAGAATGATGCCGTGGACAATGTTT
>JAWWQZ010000084.1:1800000-1978860 GCA_033815515.1 Cryptocheilus praepositus | reverse complement strand
TCATTTCAGCCTTATCAACACCTATGCATTGACGAAAGTCTGCTTCTGTATAAAGGGCGGCTTTCTTTTAAGCAATACATACCATCAAAGAGAAACAGATTTGGTATAAAATCGTTTATTCTGGCGGACTGTGAGACAGGATTCGTGCAAGATTTAATTGTGTATGCCGGATCATCTACCATGGTGGATACTGAAAATCGAGACATTGGAAAATCTGGAGCAATAGTGGAAACCCTTATGAATTCGCATCTGGGAATGGGCCATACCCTTTATGTAGATAATTGGTATTCGAGTCCCGCTTTATTTAAGTTTTTACATAATAATGGCACGAATGCATGCGGGACTGTAATGAAAAGGAGAAAGGGAATGCCCAAAATTGACAAACGATTGAAAGGGGAGAGGCTGCATTTAGATCATCCCATAATTTATTAGTTTTAACCCTTTGCGGTCGTATGTCTACTCTCAGCCACCAAAGCTTTTTTACCGTTCCGGTCGTATGTCTGCTCTCAGCCACCCTAGCAAAGAACCATAATAATCTTATATTGTATTTCAAAACTAAGCTTTTACAACTAAGCTGCCATTCCACTGGTATTCTTACAACAAACAGAAATATATACCAGCTGTGATTAAAAAATTAGGTGTAACAAAAAATAATATTGTTACTACATCAGGTGATATTCTATTATTAGCGTGGAAAGACAACAAAATAGTCATCATACTAAGCACGTACGATACTTCGGTATAAAATCTATAAAAAGGAGGACGAAAGACGGTGGCAATGTCAACATTAGCAAACCAAATGTTATTATAAATTATAATATCAATATGGGAGGTGTCGATAAGACTGACCAGTTAGCAAATTCATATTGTTTACGAGAAAATCTTGCAAATGGTGGAGAACATTTTTTTATGGGGAACAGAGGTTTGCACTATCAATAGCTACATTCTATGTAAGGTGTCAGCAAAAAGAGAAAACAAGACGCCAGTGTCATATTTAAGGTTTGTCCGAAAATTGATGATGGACGATATGGTTACTTAATGGTAAACTATATATATTGCTGCACTGTCAAAACGTAGAGTAAAGATTATTCTGTATGTTGAAACAGAAAAATCCAGGGCGGAAGATGCCAAACTAATTAGTTTTGCGGCACATGTAATCAAAAAGCAGAACTTCATGTTGGATACTACTTAGAAAGATACCACACGATGGAGAATTATAAAATATAATTTTCACATAAAAACATTACATTAAAACACATTATTGTGGAAACATATATCCAAAGATCACAAAAGAATTAATAAATATTGTTTATCCTTCATAATCTTGCATATAATGTATCACTCCTCGTTCAACGGAAATTAATTCCGACCAATTGGGTTTTTCCAATGGGTGCAGTGGATAAAGCTGATATGGTCATAAGCACTGTGAACTCGACCCGGAAATCTTTGAAGTGGTACCGGAAATTTTTCTTTCATTTGATAGACATTTGCGTCTGGAACGCTTATTGTCTGTACAAGCATAAGATGCGACAACCAATATCTATGGCAACATTTCAATTGCAATTAATTAGGGAAATACTAGGGAAGTACCATCATAGTAGAAATCATCAACATCGAGCGTCGAATAATGATCCACTGAGATTAATACAACGACATTTTCCGTCAGCTTATAAATCAGTTGGGAGAAAACCAAGGACGCTTAGGTGTGTTGTTTGCCATGCAAACGATAGAAGACGCGAAACTGCGTATGAATGTAAAAATTCTAATGTGGGATTGTGTGTCGACCCTTGCTTCGAGATTTATCACACTGAATTAAATTATTGAAAATTTTAATTTGGTATTGGAAAGTGTAATTTTGAATTCTTAAATACAGGTAACCCTCCTATAACACGGTATCTTATAACACGGTTTCGCTATAACACGATTCGTAAATTGCGGGAACACTCCTACAACACGGCATCCTATAACACGGTTGTTCCTCTTATCAGGGCCTGTGTCCCCCGTAGGACATTGGGGACATATCCTTGTCGCTGAAAGAAATAAAAACATCAACCTTAAATGCGTGTTGGAAGAAGATATGGCCCTCTTCAGTTGAAACAGAAAACATGCGTGAAACATCAGAAAATGAAATTGGTGCCATATTAGAAGTCGCTAAATCAATCGGAGGCGAAGATTTTATGGATATGGCTACCAAAGACATTCAAGATTTATTAGTGGAAGAAGAAGTTGACAAAGCGGATTTGATGGAAATGGCATCCCTAGATGCAAATCAAATCGATTTTGAGGACGGTAGCTCCGATGAAGATTGTGCAGTTAAGAATTTAACATTAAAAAAATACAAGAAGGTCTATGCTTAGTGGAAAATCTCGAGTCATTTTTCTTGAATACAGACCCTTTCACGGAAAGAAGTCGAAAATTCAAAAGGGAGCTGCAAAACTGTTTAGCTCGATACCGCGAAATTTCCAATGACCTAGTTAGAACCAGCAAGCAAAGTTCGATTACAGATTTTTTTAAGAGGGGAAAACATACAAAAACTTTAAATAGAGAAAAAAGTTCTGAAAGTGAAGGCTATATCGTTCCACCGAAAAAACGTTCTCGGTTGATTATACTGAGCAGTGACGACCAATAAATTCATTAAGTTATGGTGGCATTAGATTCAATTTTTTTGTTTACTTTGTGTTGTACATACATTTATATTTTTAATAAAAATTAAGTTGTTTATGTCGAATTAAAAAAAATATTTGTTTTTAATAAGTTTTTGGAACCTAACCCCCCTTTTTGTACTAGCTCAGGGTCTCATGCAACACGGTTTCACACAACACGGCATTTTCTAGGAACCTAACTACCGTGTTATAGGAGGGTTACCTGTACTTACTCTCGTTTCGACTTCCGAAGTGTAAAGGACGTGTATCTTTATAATAAAGATTACTCTTTACACTAATCCTTCAACTTATCCCTAAATAATACAACGTATCTTGCAAACGAGTGCATCCTCCGGCATAACAGGAGAAGTTTTTGGTGGCAACGGTGAGATAAGTGTGAGGGAATACGTATATTTGGAAGTCTTCTCTGAGGAAATATCCATCCAGGCGGACGAGACGGTAGAGTCTTAATACGTGAGCCCTATGTTTGTAGACTGAGGTCCAATATACGGCAGCTAGCGATTAGCTCAGAAACGGAAAAGTTAATGATAATTTTGGGGTAAATAGATGTCATTTTCGACTTACCGTACACCAGATAATATTCAAAGCGACGAAAGCACTGAAAATTCTGACGCATCTTTAGAGAATATTAATATTTCACGAAATTCCATAATGGCTGAATTGCAAGAAGCATTGGACGCTGTTAGATTACAAAATCAAAAATTATTAAATAGAATCCAACGTCTTGAACTGAACAATTTGCGTCAATCCGAACAAATAGGAAACGACTTAGATGACGATATGACGGATGATGAGTCATACGCATCTACTCAACATACAACTAATCAACGTTTACGCGAAGAAATGCACCTAGTAACTGATTTCGATGGAAAGAATATTTCTGTAGAGACTTTTATTTGGAAAATTAAACAGATTATGAAAGATTTCGAAGGAAGAAACGGACAAAGATTACTTCGGCTAATTTTAACACAAAAAATCATAAAAGAAACGCGTACAGCAATTGATGGAATTGAAATTCATGAAGCAGATGATTTATTTGTGATATTGAGAAATTAATTCGGGACATTACGTCGGGTGGTTTAACCTCCTGTACCTGCCTCGCGGCCTACCAAGAGGGCCCCCATGGGCGAGGCATTGGGATACGCCCAATAAGCGCACAAGATCCAAGCATCTATGGACAGTCAACCCTCCTATAACGCGGTACTCTCAGAACGCGGTTTCCATATAACGCGGAGCTGAAAATGCGACAGCCCTCTTATAACACGGTACTCTTACAACGCGGTTTCCGTCAACAGCATCCCATAAGTTCCTTCCGCGTAGCTAAGAATGACTCAAGTAACTAGATATGTTTATATAAACATGCCGGCTTATCTCACAGCCCTCTACGGCATCGGTTTTAGTCTTCTCAGAGCTTTTATAATTGTTTTATCCCGGCAGTGGAAACCCATATGATGGAAAAAAATGTGTATTTCAAAGTTTTATTGGTTCTTGATAACGCTGGTTGCCACAACATAGAACTGGATCATCCAAATGTAAAAATTGTCTTCGTTCCTCCTAACTGCACGTCATTAATACAACCTTTGGACCAAGGAGTCAAACTTTAAAAATGTATTATACACGCCAAGTTTTCCAAACCATTTTCGACACATTAGAAAGTAGTGAAAATAAAACTCTTACTCAAGTTTGGATGGAATTTTCTATTTTAGATTGTATTAGAACCGTGTCATCGGCTTGCGCGGAAATTAAACCATCAACGCTTAATGCGTGTTGGAAACCTCTTTTACCTCAAATGGTTCAAACAATACAAGATTATTCTACAATTTCACTCCCGGTTACAGAAATACTGAACATTGCTTCTCGTTTAAGCGATGAAGAATTTACAGCAAACGATCAGGATGTAAGGGAACTCGTACTCGGGGAAGAAACTTTAGATGAGGATGAACTGATGGATTTAATTGATGCACCCACCTTAAATCCATTGGTAAACGAAAATATGGAAAACGAATGGGTGCCAAGTGTCGATTTACAAGATGTGAAAAAAGGGCTAAATTTGGGTAAAGAATTAGAATTGCATTTCATTCAAACTAATCAATCAACGGTGCATAGCGCAAAGTTTAAAAGAGAGTTAAGAAATTGCTTAGCTCCCTATAGAGAGGTTTTAGTGGAGTTAGAAAAAAAAGCTACAATCGAAAACCAACGTGAAGATGAGCCAAGTGAGGAAGACATTTTGCCCATTAAAAGAAGACGCGCAGGCGACTCATATCTGACAGCGAGGATGAGTGTTGAAAGATTACATAATTTTACAAAGTCTTTCTTGTTTTTGTTGGAAAACAGTTTTTTAGTTTAGTTTTTGTATCATTTCTTTATAACTCTTCAATTCAATAAAAATAATTTATAATTTATCTTGTCCTTATTGGTCTCCATATAACGCGGTACGAATGATGTGATTTGTACTAATTCTGCGTTTCTTATAGCGCGGTTTCCATACAACGCGGTAGACGGTTTCTATAGAACGCGCTACGCATTAGCCTGGTTTGTATGGTTAAATCCGAGTTTCTTATAGCGCGGTTTCCATATAACGCAGTACGCAGTCACCGCGTTATAGGAGGGTTGACTGTACAGTAAAGCCTGTTTTTGTGCGGTCTTTTTTTGTGCGGTATATGAATCTTAGCGGCGTTAGCACCAGTTTAACGTTTCCTATCAAGTACATATACATGTTGTGGACGAAATATATGAATGTGTAATTAATCGAAACGTTACCGAAAACACGTCAACGTTATTATCTGAAATTAGTGCGCTTGCACATAACATCGGCGGAGAAGGCTTTGATTCTTTCGGCGATAATGACCTAGACGAGATGATTGAGGACCAAACTGTCGATGATAGTGACATTATCAATAGTTTGATAGATTATGAAAATGGACAAGAAGAACCGGAATCTATTACAGCAGATAAAATATATGCAGGGATCCAAATTTCGAAAAAATTGGAAACGCATTTTCTTAAAGTAGATACCAAAGCGGAAAGACGCTTAAAATTCGAAAAAGAGCTGAGATCATGCATGTCTCACTATCGTTACGTTTACAAGCAATTGACCAGTCGACCATCGTCACAAAAACTGATCACTGAGTTTATGGTACCAAAAAACAAATCAATTGAAATCCTATCTTCAAGCGACGGAAGCGATTTTCAACCAATTCGTCACAAGAAGATGCGCGTTTTGGATTACGACGAGTAGCAGCAAACTATTTAATGTACAATGTAAAAACTTCTCCATGTATATGTACAATGAAGAATTAAATATTTTTACCATTTCTATAGGTCTAATTTAATTATTTAATTTAATTGAAAGCATTCTCTCATCTATTTCATAAATCATTGATGTATTTTCTTAGTCCGACTTTTTTTATGCGGTCCTTATCCACCGCATAAAAAAAAATTTAGGTAGTATATCGCACAAAATTGTTTATTATATGTAAGAATTTATAAAATTTTCGAATATTTTTTTGTACGATTTCTTTTATGCGATCCCTATCCACCGCACAAAAACAGGTTTTACTGTACTAAGATCTTGCTACCAGTTCATCCGGGTTGCAGGCCCCTTCCCCTACTGTGGGACTCGTTATGGATTCTAGCAAAAACAAAAGAATGGAGAAATTTCACCAACTGGAGCCGGAACATCGGGCACCAATGTGGCTGCTGCGGCGGTATCAGAAGTATTTTTGATGCCGTCCAATTCCAGAGGCAGTGTAAAAGTTACATCCTTTCCTGGGCAATCGGACAAGGCGTACCGATCGCGGAGGAGCAAGGTGGGCCTTGCAGCTAAGCGACTACGGAGTAGTAGTAGGAGCTCGGACGTTTCAGCGTCGGATACTGAAACGTCCGAGCTGGAGTTGGAGGGGTCCTCTGGGGCTGCGTCCTTTTATGAATTTAATAAAAGCAGAAAGAATAAGATGCTCAAGGCCGAGCTGGCCACGTTGAAGGCGGAGCTGGAGACGTGCCAGCAACAGCTCCTCTGTCTGACTGAACAGATAGAGTCATTGACGGCAACGCGTCCAGCGCAGAAGGAAATGCCTGGCTCATCTGATCCAGTGACGCCGGCAGTAAATGTCAATGTATGTGTAATAACCACACACTCCTATGGTGGGCCACGGCAGCCTTCTTTATTTAAGTTCGCCTGGCGGAGAGGCTGTGAGCCCGCGATGCCTTTTTGTCATTTTCATACGCAACGAGTCAGTCGTGACGAGCCATTAGAGAAGAGTGCACACGCAACTTAATAAAACAACCTTTAGAAATACTGCGTAATACCTTCAACAGTAAACAGGGATGAGCTGAGAACACTCATCACTGAGGTTGTCCGAGAGGTACTCTCGGTACGCCGGAGATGGCAGAATGGAATTCTGCGATCTCCAAATTGGGAACGTACCCCGGACGGAAGAAGGCTCCCGGAATGAGGACGCAGCGGATGCGATCACCGCACGATGGGAGCACATGTACGTGCACTGAGGGAGAGGACGAGAGGGAGGCGCTTACACCCGCACCCCACCCCTGTCCACTTCTACACGCGTGAGGAGGCGTGGACAACTCTGCCCTTGAGGAAAGCCAGGAGGCTGCTTTCGTCGGTGGTGGTGGCAGCCCGTCAACCAGCGGCGGAGGCAACGAAGAAGGGTCAGCGGAAGTCCTAAGGCCACGTCCGAAGAGGATCATAAGGAAACGCCCGGACGTGGTGTTTATGAAGATTAATGAAGCAGGACGTATGTCGATGTCCTTAAAGACATACGACAAAAGGGGGATTTCGGTGAGGTCTGGGTTACGGGCCACCGAAAGACAAGAAATGGTGACCTCTTAATTGAGGTTGAGAAGACGGACGGCAATGTCCAGAAGGCGGCCAAGGAGTTGCAGCGGGTCCTTGGTGGAACAACGGGGACCAAGGTCCTCCAGGACCAAAGGGACTTCGAGGTGAAGGACCTTGATGAGCTGACCGACAAGTCCGAGGTCGAAGAAGCAGTACGGGCTTTGCTGCCAGCGGACGCGGGTGTCGTCATAAAGACGATGCGCGTGGGATTCGGGGGGAGCAAAATTGCCCATGGGCTCGTGTCGGCAATCCACGCGGACATCCTGGAGAAGGCGGCGAGAGTCCGAGTTGGATTCGTTTATGAGCGAATCCGCTTGCTCCCCCCGATCATTCGATGCTTTCGGCGCCACCACTTTGGCCACATGGCGGCAAGGTGCAAGAGAGCGACAGTTGACGTCTGTCGGAAGTGTGGCTGTGAAGGCCACAAGATGCCTGAATGCAGTAAGGATTTTAAATGCACTATGTGTGCAGAAAAAGGAGAGTCCAGTGGGCACCTAGCGGAGTCAACGCGGTGCCCAGTGTATAAGGGGGCGTGTAAAAATACGGGGATTTAATCATTGCAAAAGGACAGTGAAACGCCTAACAAGACGGATGTGACAAGAAGAGAAATTAGTGAATTAGTTATTTTAAAACCATTATATTTCTTGAAACTTTGTTCGTATTAACAGTATTTTAAACTTCGTTTCGTTCAATAATTAAACTTAGTTTAAAAAAACTACAACAAATTCAACCAGTGGAAGTTCCACGCCCTGCAGCGCCAGCGGCACACAAGGAGAAGGGCACGGTAGGGGTCTAACACCCCCGCCCAACGAGCACTTTACGGAAACGCCCGGACGTCGTTTAAATCAAAATGGCAGATGCAAGATCGTATGTCAATGTTTTAAAAGACATACGACAAAACGGGCAATTCGGTGAGGTTCGCGTTACCGGTCACCGGAAAACCAGGGACGACGACCTTTTAACCCTTTCGCTTCGGCTGATGACTATAGTCACCGAACGATTAACGCTCGCTACACACGAACGGTGGCTATGGTATAAGGCACTTCTTGCGAAGTGACAGCCTCCTTAGGCAGCCAATAGGTGGTAGGGATGGTTCCCCCTCGAAGTAATGCTTAACTGCGCCTTTTGGTGGAAAGGCGGTGAAGATGTGGTATTAAGCTGAGGTGCACAATCCATGGAATAGTGGGGTCATGTATCCGACGTTCCAGGTAATTACCCATCATAACATAGGTAATGAACGGCCCGACTCACGTTTTAGTTCCGACGCAGACGCAGGTCGTGCGTTTGCTTGAGAAAGAGCAAATCGTGGCTCAGGTGTCACCGACTAAGTTTAGGAAGAAGGCGTTTCGATCTGAGACATGTGCCAGAAGTGATGGAGAGACAAGTCACATTCACTTTTCACAAGATTTTGAAAACGCTTTACCATCCACTAGTTCTAATAATATTCAATGGGCTAGGAAGAATGTTCAATTAAATTTCACAAATTTAATACTTCCAATTCTGGACTTCAAACAGAAGACCTAAATTTCTCCTCTGCAGTATTATATTATTTTCAATTATTTGTTTCACCTGATCTTATGGACTTTATTGTAGATAAAACAAATAACAAATGGGCACATACAGTAAGTGATGATGTGCGTAACTATGACATTGGAACAACTGTCGACGAACTATACCGTTTTCTCGTATGTTCGCTACTAATGTCGAGAAACAAAAAATTACGGCTTCAGGAGTATTAGCCTAAAGATAAACTTTAAAAAACAGATATTTTCAACGAAATTATACGCACAGACAGATATTTAATTATTTAAAAAATGTTGAATTTTGCTGATAATAATCAACAGTCTTCTAATCGTTTGCAAAAAAATTAGCAGTATTTCCAGCAGACTTAAAAAATCTTTTGCAAACTCATTTTATCCTTTTCAAAATTTATGCATAGACGAAAATCTTTTATTATTTAAGGGTAGATTACCTTTTAAACAGTATATGCCGGCCAAAAGAAGCCGATTTGGCATAAAAACGTACGTATTATGCGACTGTAAAACTGGCTTCGTACTAGATACAATAATATATGCAGGTAGTGAATCACAAGTAGCAGAAAACGTGGAAGAAATTGGCAAAACAGGAAACATCGTTTTGACGCTTTTGAAACCTTACTTAGGAAAAGGCCATACATTGTATGTAGGTAATTATTATTGCAGTTCTGTTCTTTTTAATTTATTACATGCAAATATAACAAATGCTTGTGGGACTGTAAAGCGAAGGCGAAAAGAAATGCCTAAAATTGACAAAAAAATTAAAGTTTAAAAAATTTAAGTAAAAAATAAAGTAGTTTTTATCTGACCCACTTTTCACAATACCGAATTTATATCTCCAGGAAAGAAAAATTATAAGACTCAAGAATGTATACGGAAACCCAAATATGTAGTGGATTATAATTCGTCAATGGGCACTGTCGACAAATGCGATATGGTTGTTAGTTCCATTAAATCCACCAGGAAATCGATAAAATGGTATAAAACATATTTTTTTCATTTGTTAGATATTGCAGTTTGGAACTCATATTGCTTATATAAATTCATAACACGTACAGATATTTCTGTAGCTGCTTTTCATCTTAAATTGATAAGAGAAATTTTACGGAAATACCATAAAGACGATTTTAGAAAAACCGCTCCTAGATCTATGGATAAAGATCCTCTTAGGCTTACTCGAAGGCATTTCCCGGCGATTTACACTACTGTGAATACAAAACGAAAAAGCGGATTGAGAAAGTGTGTTGTTTGTACTCAAAATGGTGTGCGACGCCAAATGCATTACCAATGTAAGACGTGATGTAGGACTTTGTGTATACCCGTGTTTTGAAACTTTTCATACGAAATTACATTATTAAGTTATATTTTCTAATTGTTTTGTTATCATTTTTTAACCTTTTCCCTTCTACGAGCAAATGCAATCGCTCCGCGTAAGGTGCCGCGGTATTAACCCTTAACGGACGAGAGGCGACTCTCAGTCGCCACGGTGTTCCGCGCGGCAGGACGAGTGGCGAGTGAGAGGCGACACTCGGTGTATATGTTAGATTTTGTTATTTCCAAACAACAGGGTCGCACTATTGGTTCTGGGAAAGGTTCCTTAGCTATCGATGGTCTCTTGTACAATGTATGAAATGACATACTATAACAGAGATAAGATATTGAAACATTCTTCGATGAGTGTAGCTCTGACAGTGGTTCCGACATCAGTTGAGACTTGGCCAAGCGTGGCAAAAGCATCAGAAGAATTTTTTTAACGCGATTTTGCGTGAACCCCTGCAAAAATGGATGGACGATTGCAGATTTTCCGTAAGTGCACACTCACGGCGCAACGATTCGTTCAGTGGGAGTAGTGTGCCGGAAAATCAGCCCTTTGCACTCGAGAGGTGACTATCGCTCACCACTTGGTTTGCTGCGGTAACTCAATGCGAGGCAATGACTATTGATGTTTGATGATAAGTAATAGGCCTGGCATCTTGGTACAAAGGCGCCAGGGCGATTTTTTCAATTTTTTTTTTTTTTTTGGATTTCTGGAATGAATTTTCCTCTTTTTGTATAGTACTTTTGTCCGGTACTTCGCTTAATTTTGTTTATTCGTTGCATATATTTTCCTTTATTTTGTTTTGCAGAATCTAAGTTCGCAGTAACAATATCCTCATCTGATGAAGATTCTACCTCTATAATTCTTCTTCTCCTTTTACGTTTCGTGAATTTGCTTTTCATAGTGGGCATATCTTCATCGTGCAATTCTAAGATTATTATTTAAAAAAAAAAAAAAAATTTCAATCGTCATAAAACAATATCATCATAAAATAATATTGTTATAAAATAATATTGATTTACCATTTGTTCTTACCTATATCTCTATCTGATGTTAATATGAAATATTCACTTTACGAGGAAAATAAAATAAGTAATCTAAACTTGTAACTCTTGACACGTAATATAAAATAAATGTAAAATAACAGGCTACTGACCGGCCACCATCTGCTAAGCCACCTATCTCTGGAAATTGGACTTACACCACTTTCATAATCAATGATTACGCAATTTCTTTTACCTATCAGTTTTAAATTGTACAAAACATGGGCATTTTTTAAGAAATGAAATACTAATTAGTTACACATGAAAAGTTTACATTGACCTTTTGCACTCGAGAGGTGACTCTCGCTCACCACTTGGTTTGCTGCGGTAACTCAATTCGCGGCAATGGCTATTGATGTTTAATTTCTTTCAAATGAATTCCGAAGCTCTTTGTGTATAATCTTATGAAGTGTAATATGCCACCCCTTCAAATGGAGATAAGACTTTCTGGTCCGACCCAACGGACCCAAGAAGAGTTCCGACCCAGGGATCAAATTTTATTGCCGTTTACCGAAGCCCTAATCCGGTAATACCGGTTACATCTGTGGCATTCTTCCTTATTATGGAAGTTTGACAACGGACAAGTTGATAAGGCCCGACCTTCCGGTATCAACGAGAATACCAATGCATCTTTATGCAATGCTGCTGGGAAAAATACCTGGTACTCAAGGATATCATATATTCACTGATCATTATTATACGAGCTATATCTTGGCTGAAGAATTATTGAAATTGAAATGCCACCTCATAGGAACTATCTTAACAAACAGAAAGCTTATACCAGAACAAATAAAAATAACCAAATTCGGAAAAAAATCAACAGCTGCATACCGCAAAAGAAATACATTAGTTTTAGCACGGAACGACAAGAGGGTTGTCACATGTTTGACTAACTAGAACAATGCAGGAACAATGCTGTGAATCGAATTTTACGAGGTGGAGTAAAAGTTACTGTCAAGAAACCTAACGTAGTAATAGATTATATAAAACATATGGGCGGTGTCAATCGTGCACATCAGTATGCCTCAACGTATTGTTTCTTAAGAAAATCGCTAAAGTAGTGGTGTAAACTGTTTTCTTCGGGTTTAGAAATTTGTTCAATAAATTCATATATTTTATATAAAACCGTTAAACAGCAGAGAAGCGAACAGCCGTTTAGTCACTTGCGATATTTGAAAACATTAGTCCACCAATTGACTGGAGATATTCGCCAGCCACGCTATCGAGCCTCGACTTCAACCTCCGATTCCGAAGATATCCGCTTGAATGGAAAGTTACACAATATTCTAACAGGAGTTAGGAAGGACTACAAAATCTGTTCTCAGAGAAATAAACCCGGAAAAAGGCATCAAATGACATATTATTGTAATATTTGCCCCGACAAGCCGGACATGCATCTTGGCAATTGTTACATGAAATAACATACACAGAAAAATTGCAGAGACTAATATTTAATAAATTATGTTTATAAAGGTGGAAAGATATATAAAATGTTAAAATATAAACATCTTATACGTTAATTTGTGTCTGTAATGATTCGAAGTTACTGATAAGAAATGCGTCAAAAAGGCTGCGAAACGTCTCGAGTTTTGCTGGTGCGCCGCACGAAAAAGGCCCCGAGTGAAAAGGGTTAATTCGCATTTATAAAATATTCATCCTCTTTCTTCGTTTAATAACAGCACTTATTGCAACAATGTCGCTAACGTCACTAAGTTCACTTTCACTTGAAATGTTACTTGGTACATCAGATAAATCATCAAACAATAATTCATTTTGGCTTTCATTCTCTTTATTTCCATGAGACATGTTTGACTTTTTTGGAATTAGGGTTTATTTTGTGAACTAATTCAAAAACTGTTTTCTCACAAATTAAAATGCTGTCGTTCAAATAATAAAATCTTTTATAATATACGATAGACTAATGGACCCGACTGACTGATGTAATTGTGACTTTGGCCGATTGTTTTCTACTGTTTCGACATTTCGACATTCATTTATTTCGCAAATCTTCGGTTGTAAGCTCGCGCAAAGCACATGAAATAACATACACAGAAAAATGCAGAGACTAATATTTAATAAATTATGTTTATAAAGGTGTCAAGATATATAAAATGTTAAGATATAAACATTTTATACGTTAATTTGTGTGTGTAATGATTTTAAGTTACTGGTAAGAAATGCGTCATAAAGGCTGCGAAACATCTCGAGTTGCTGGTGCGCCGCGCGAAAAAGGCCCCGAGTGCAAAGGGTTAATATATATGGAGTGTGTAATGTAGTAAAAATTAGAAATGGTCATTGTAACATGTTTGAGTTGAATGTATTATATGAAAGTGACGGTGAAAGTTTAATGGGCTACTCTTGATGATAGTGAAATTGAAAACGGGCATCAAAATGTTCTACCATTGATTATTCGAGTAATGATTCAAATTCAAATTCAAGTGAAACTAGCTCCGTTCACTAAAATGTTTGCAAACGTGCAAGATCTATACCAAGCAGTGATGTTTCTAATGCAGCAGAGGATGAATGGAATTGAGAAGAAAAAGAAAATATTGTAAATATAAAACAATTTACTGAAACTTCCAGTATCACTCCTTTAGTTTTACGAAGTTTGGGAACAAATGCAACAACTTTGTGTTTTAAAACAAGTTTTATGTGACGATCTTTTTTAAGCGATAGTTGGAAAAATGTATAGATATGCAGCTCAAATGAAAATGATGAAATCAGAGGATATTTTTCGTTATGCATTTGTAAAACAAAATCTTTTGCGGACCATGGACGACAGCATATCGCTCGCGATCTGAAGACATTTCCGTTACGTTAAAAAATTTTGTTTTACACATTATAACGTCTCAGACAAAAAATCTACAATGTACATATTTCGTCATGTTTGGACGTCTGTATCATCTTGCTTTCAGGGCAACAAACATCGGCATTTGCCTTTCATCCGATCACGCGACGGCTTGCTTTGATTCACTCAATCAAAGGACAATACCGCCGTTTCGAGCTCGAACCGACACACTTTTAATCCTTTGTATTTGCCGCACGTGACCGTTATTATGCCCTACCATAATGATTAGTCATAGGTCTACACGTAGTAAACACAGACCCAAGTAGGTCACGGTCCTTTCCCACCCCAAATAACAAACCCTCGATCCTTAGTTATACTTATTGTTCCTGCAAAAATATGTTTCTACCTTCTGAACCTTGCCCCGTACTCATCCCTTCCATTTTTCCACAATCCTATATTAACACATTGTTAACCGGCAATTTTCGGCAAAAGCTGTCTCAAGTCACCGGCTACTATTTCGTAATTGGACATGGAAGTGAAACGATGTAAATAACCTTCAATAAAGTTTCTTCGTGCATAATGAATTCAAATTAAACTTTGGTCATCAATTTTATGTAACTTTTAATATTTTTTCATATGATTAATTGTACAGCAGTCATTTACGCGTAGACAAGAGGTTTTGCACATATATCTTCTTTCGTTGCGCTTTCCTTTTAAAGAGCTAGATTATGCCCTTGTTATTTCATTTTCAACAATCATTTTCCAAATGACTACAACTTATTTAAAAAGCACTCGGACAACTATATAAAGCATTCACGTATAATTTATTGAAAAATTCTTCACCGTCACGTTCCATCGTTCTTGACACTTTCTAATACTAGAATTGTAATAAAAGCCTCAGTACCAAGAAAAGTATACTTTTCTAATAATAAAGCAGACGCGATTGAACACAATGAACAAAGTGTTGCTATATTCTACATTGCGATGCGTTTCAAAAATTAAAATAGCCGACGCAAGTACAAAAACGAGTTAATTTGTGACCGGTCAACAATGTGTTAACACTTTAACCACCGCACACAAGTTTTCTCGTGTTTCGTGTCCCAACTGTCATGGACCGCTCACGACTTTGCTCGTGTTTTCTACACGCTGTCGTTAGATTTCACTTATTTTGATACATTGTATCTATTTTGCCTACTTAAGTATTTACATCAATATTCAATGTATTAACACGTTGAACGCCCAGCGTAAATCGGTGAAGTTTCTCCCGGGGCCCAAATCCGGGAGTGTAAACAGCGCGATAAGGAAGAGCGATACAATGCAATGCGTCGTATAAATATAACCACAGTTTATTTTTTTGAAAGAGTATTAGAAGATAACTTTGTAGAAGGTGCTTACAAAGTATAAAGGGCCTCGAAGCGGGGAATGCGATCAGCGTTCCGGAAAAAATTCGCTATGAAAGATCTCATGGCATTTACACTAGAACTTTCAGTCTCCTCAGAACCTTTAGTTGTCTCAGAACTTTCAGTTTCTTCAAACCAGTCAGTCAAACAGTATTTTTTGCATATTTTTGACATCTTTATTTACTTCTTGATCCCTAAAATGTTCGTTAGACAGCGCAAAAGTGTAAATAAAAGTGAGCCGAGTGGTGACGAAGAAGTATTCAGGTTTCCAAAAAAAGTTAGAAATATTATTGTGTCAAGTTCAAGCTCGGAAAATGAGGATTTGTATGAGAGTGAAGATTTTGAAGAACTATTAGAAAACCTGGCTATAGAAGAAGAGAATGAACAGATTGATACTGTCGGTTCATTCCGACAATATCCAGTTCGGTGCTACGCAAAACGGAGGGAAACTCTCGAACGCCAGGACGCAAAAAAAAATGTGCAAAAGACTATAACATATTGTCCAGAGTGTCCACAGTCACCTCAATTATGTTTAAAATGTTTTAACGAATACCATAACTAATAAAATATTATAATATTTTAAAACCAAATAGTATATTATATAAAACCAAATATAAGTATATTTTTAATGTTTCTTTTTGTTTATTTTATAGTTCATTGTTACTTTCAGTTGTTTATACTCATCATAATTATGTTACAAATAAAACTATTATAAATTACCTCAAAAATCCTGTTTTAATTGAACTAAGAATAGCGTCACCCGTTTAATGGGTGACGGGGCCCCTGTGAAAACATAGCCGTCACCCACATCTGGGTGACGTGTCGTTCAACGTGTTAAAAAACTACTAGAAACTCGGATAAAATTGTAACCTGTTTCTTTTATTTTCTTCAAAAAGAGACCGTCTCGAAAGTGTTAAGCCCTCAAAAAAGCCTTAGAAAAAAAGCTGAAGCACTATAGCGCATGTTTATCACTGCGTATTTATCTGTTGAAAAGTTTGAAGTATTAACTGATAAATAGACTTTTGTTGCAATCGTTTGCCGAAAATCACGAAACATAACCGCAGCATACATTTTTTAAATGATAATATAACATAAAGTTAACACGTTGAATAGCACGCTAATTTTACTTGGTATGCCCGAGATACCAAAATAAATTCATCATTATGCAAGTCAAGCTGAAATACCATGTACAACAAATCAATTGAGGTGTATAATCATATTTAATGAATTTATTTTACGGGTATTCACCGGTGGCCCCCGTGGCGGGGAAATGCCCTTTTCCCTGAAATACTGAAATTCCCGGTTTTAGAATGAAAGTAGCTACGTATTTACTTGACTGCAGCGGTAACGAAATTGGGGGCTGCATTTTTTCACGTTCTGAGAAAATCACATCATACAAAAAAAGTAATGCCGGGAGAAACTAGAGCTGTGCGACGATTTCCCCATATAGATTATAAACAAACATTAAAGAAAAGAAATAAGGTAACTACAGAAAATTGTGTTAAAAAAATCAAGTCCTATTGTGAAGCCTGTACGAGTTCATTTTGGATTCATTTGGAATATTTTAATATGATACAGTAAAACCTGTTTTTGTGCGGTCCTTTTTTGTGCGATTCTTTTATGCGGTATATGAATCTAAGCGGCGTAGCACCAGTTTAATGTTTCCTATCAATGTACATATACATGTTGTGGACGAAATATATGAATGTGTAATTAATCGAAACGTCACCGAAAACGCGTCAACGTTATTATCTGAAATTAGTGCGCTCGCACATAACATCGGCAGAGAAGGCTTTCATTCTTTTGGCGATAATGACCTGGATGAGATGATTGAGGACCAAACTGTCGATGATAGTGACATTATCAATAGTTTGATAGATTATGAAAATGGACAAGAAGAACCGGAATCTATTACAGCAGATAAAATATATGCAGGGATCCAAATCTCGAAAAAATTGGAAATGCATTTTCTTAACACTTTGCGGACGGATGACGAGATATCTCGTCATTGCTGTTTCGTCGTTCGGGGTCATTGACGAGATATATCGTCTTGCATATTCTGTCGTTTGAGGCAGGTGACGAGATATCACACAGTTGCTACGTGATTGTCAGCCGCAGTTTTCGTAATTTGTGTTGCGAATTAATTATTTGAAGCTTTGAAATATGGATAGCGACAAAACGATTAGCAATGTTACAGAAATATTTGCGGACAGTTTAACGGATACATCAAGTGATTACGAGAATATGAATATTTGTGAGGACTTTGTCGTGTTCCACTTCACTTAGTGTCATGTTTTACGAAATATCATACTTTAAAAAATGTTTAGTTTTAACACACTTTTACCTATTCAAAAATATTAAAAAAACATTTATTTTTAAAGTTGTTAAAAATAAATATTTCACGGGACAATGATTTTTAACACATTGACTGCCAAACGTATTTTGCTCTATTAGAATGCACCGTTCCAATAGAAATTGCTTTTACAAGATTCCAAACAGGCTTCATTGCGAATTTTTTGCATTTTTAGTCAAATGTTTTGCACCGGTCACCGGTGACCACCGTGGCAGTCAACCTGTTAACTACTAACAAATCATCACTAATTTAAAGATATTTGACGTAAAAAAATATCCGGCCACTGGGTACGGTTAGCAATAGAATGCCTGGTCCGCAAAGTGTTAAAATAGATACCAATGCGGAAAGACGCTTAAAATTCCAAAAAGAACTGAGATCATGCATGTCTCGCTATCGTGGCGTTTACAAGCAACTGACCAGTCGACCGTCGTCACAAAAACTGATCACTGAGTTTATGGTACCAAAAAACAAATCAATTGAAATCCTATCTTCAAGCGACGAAAGCGATTTTCAACCAATCCATCACAAGAAGATGCGCGTTTTGGATTACGAGTAGCAGCAAACTATTTAATGTATAATGTGAAAACTTCTCCATGTATATGTACAATGAAGAATTAAATATTTTTACAATTTCTTTAGGTCTAATTTAATTATTTTATTTAATTGAAAGCATTCTCTCATCTATTTCATAAATCATTGATGTATTTTCTTAGTCCGACTTTTTTTATGCGGTCCCTATCCACCGCATAAAAAAAATTTTAGGTACTATATCGCACAAAATTGTTTATTATATGTAAGAATTTATAAAATTTTCGAATATTTTTTTGTACGATTTCTTTTATGCGGTCCCTATCCACCGCACAAAAACAGGCTTTACTGTATATCACAATATTCGCGCATAATATTTGTACATACATACTATATGTGTAAATAAAACTATTCGTAAGACGTCCTGTACTGCATTAATTTCTTCACGTTTGTAGTAAAGGTAATAGTATTAAAAACGTATAAGTATCAACATTTACCCGATCTGTGTTTCTACAAATTCTAGCGTCCCCCGCCATCGGCGACTTTCACGGCATTCAACGTGTTAAAAAAGAAATGTTAGTATCTGAAGATGTAATTGTTCACTTACGCTTAATCCAAACAGATCAGCAGACGTTTCCTTCAACGGCAATATCATTTTCCTCCATCTTCAGCTGCTTCATAAATTGACACACTATTACTATATGTAATTCAAATCCCATTACACACAAATGCTTCATAAATTGACACACTATTACTATATGTAATTCAAATCCCATTACACACAATAACGACAACGATAACGTGGAATAAACTTTTACACGGTTATACCTGCGGGCACAAAAACAACGCAAAATTTGACGAAACCTTTCATGCATACGCGCCGCGTCACCGATTACCGAATATTTCGCAATGTTACATCGTTCCATTGAGCGCACGTGGATGAAAAATAAAATCTATCTCTCTACCATTAGCTACCAGTGAAAAATTGATGTGCTCAATCAACACGTTCAAGCAAGGTACGCCGGCAGGCTTCTTCTGACGAAAATCGCGTGTTGCATTCGCTATTGGCGACAAAAGCATGGTTCCGAGGACAAATGATAACCGTTCGGGTAGGTTCGGATCGGTTCGGGTAGGTTCGGAGCGGTTCGGGTAGATTCGGATCGGTTCGGGTCGTACTCGAGTGTCCTGCCGAAACGCATGTGTGGTTTGCAAGTCCGGTCGGACATTTGAACCGTTTATTTTGAAAGCGGTATAAATCCATTTAAAAAAAAAAGAGTTATCACGCAATTTATGCCTAATTTAACCCTTTGCGGTCGTATTAAATTTAGACATGGGTGTCGTACTGGTCGGAATTCATTTCCGTTGAACGAGGAGTGATACATAATATGCAAGATTATGAAGGATAAACAAGATTTATTAATTCTTTTATGTTCTTTGGATATATGTTTGCACAATAATGTGTTTTAATATAATGTTTTTATGTGAAAATTATATTTTATAATTCTCCATCGTGTGGTACCTTTCAAAGTAGTATCCAAAATGAAGTTCTGCTTTTTGACTACATGTGTCGCAAAAATAATTAGTTTGGCGTCTTCCGCCCCGGATTTTTCTGTTTGAACATACAGAACAATCTTTACTTTTTACGTTTTGACAGTGCAGCAATATAGAGTTTACCATTAACTAACCATATGTGCCCATAATTATAAAAGTGGTCTAAGTCATATATTTCTTGTTTCGAGATATTTAATGAATTGCATTTGAATAAATTAAAAATATTTTTACATTATGCGACATTTTAATTTATAATTTTATTAGTCTTAATTAATGGAAATTTACTATGAATATGAAATTTTGTGTGAATTTTATACGATAATATTATTTTTAAAGATTGAATTGACGTAGACCATTTTCAAAATTAACTGAATGTCCTATAAATGACTTAAAGCAATAAAGAACTTTGAGTTTTATTTGAAACAATAATTTGATTGAAATAATTCGTGAACATCTATTACATTTTTAATTATTTTTAAACAGTTATCCATTTTTATCATTACTGTTTTCTTGTATTTCCACGCTTAAAATGTTCCTGAAAAACTGATGGATACGGTAGTAACAATATCTATTTTTTCTTCCGAACTGGTTTTTGTATAATGGAAGTAATTTATATATTTCCGTATATTTTTGGTACTTAGCCTACAAAAGATCCAAAACGTGAAATTTTGAATCATCTAAAGATGTTTTATAGAACATTTTACATTCATTTTTCAAGAATCTCATCCATTGAATTTGTCCAAGAGACAGATTCACCCGCGGTATTTCTTACTCTTCTTGTTATTGATTCAGATAAACCGGAATGAAGTTGTCGTTATTATTAAAATTTCATTGTCATTTATTTTATTATGTAGTTCAAGAAACGCGTCAAAAATCTGAAGGCCACGTGCCATTTTCAAGTTGTTTATATAATTTATTTAAATTTTTGACTTAGACCACTTTCATAATTAAAACTAAATGAATTCCATATAATGTTGAAATTACAACCACTATCTAATGGTTCATTTTTGACAATTTCGTTAAAATTACATTGAATAAATTTAGTTAAAAATAATGTGGTATGAAATAACTGATAAACTCATTTTTTTTAAATTTTGACTTAGACCACTTTCATAATTATGGGCACATATGTAGTTTTGAAGATGCTTCTTCACGAAAATCATCTACAAGTTGTTCCACCAATTTTCGGACAAACATTAAACATGACACTGGCGTCTTGTTTTTCTTTTTGCTGACACCTTACATAAGATGTATCTATTGACAGTGCAAACCTCTGTTCCCCATAAAACTATGTTCTCCACCATTTGCAAGATTTTTTCATAAAACAATATGAATTTGCTAACTGATCAGTCTTATCGACACCTCCCACATACATATTATAATTTATAATAACATTTCGTTTGCTAATGTTGACGTTGCCACCTTCTTTCGTCCTTTTTATAGATTTTATGCCCGAGGTATCGTACCTGCTTAGTATGGTGACTGTTTTCTTGTCTTTCCACGCTAATAATAGAATATCACCTGATGGATAGGTAGCGACAATATTATTTTTTGTTACAACTAATTTTTTAATCACAGCTGGTATATATTTCTGTTTGACCTAAGGGTAACAATTAAATAGCAGCTTAGTTTTAAAACCTTAGTTTTGAAATACAATATAAGATTATTATGGTTCTTTGCTGTGGTGGCTGAGAGCAGACATACGACCGAAACGGTAAAAAAGCTTTGGTGGCTGAGAGTAGACATACGACCGCAAAGGGTTAACCCTTTGCACTCGGGGCCTTTTCCGCCCGATCCACCAGCAACTCGAGACGTTTCGCAGCTTTCTTGACGCATTTCTTACCAGTAACTTAAAATCATTACACACACAAATTAACGTATAAAACGTTTATATCTTAGGAAAGGTTTAAAAGTGTGTCGGTTCGAGCTCGAACCGGCGGTATTGTCCTTTGATTGAGTGAATCAAAGCAAGCCGTCGCGTGATCGGATGAAAGGCAAATGCCGATGTTTGTTGCCCTGAAAGCGAGATGATACAGACGTCCAAACATGACGAAACATGTACATTGTAGATTTTTTGTCTGAGACGTTATAATGTGTAAAACAAAATTTTTTAACGTAACGGAAATGTCTTCAGATCGCGTGCGATGTGCTGACGTCCATGGTCCGCAAAACATTTTGTTTTACAAATGCATAACGAAAAATATCCTCTGATATCATCATTTTCATTTGAGCTGCATATCTATACATTTTTCCGACTATCGCCTAAAAAAGATCGTCACATAAAACTTGTTTTAAAACACAAAGTTGTTGCATTTGTTCCCAAACTTCGTAAAACTAAAGGAGTGATACTGGAAGTTTCAGTAAATTGTTTTATATTTACAATATTTTCTTTTTCTTCTTAATTCCATTCATCCTCTGCTGCATTAGAAACATCACTGCTTGGTATAGATCTTGCACGTTTGCAAACATTTTAGTGAACGGAGCTAGTTTCACTTGAATTTGAATTTGAATCATTACTCGAATAATCAATGGTAGAACATTTTGATGCCCGTTTTCAATTTCACTATCATCAAGAGTAGCGCATTAAACTTTCATCGTCACTTTCATATAATACATTCAACTCAAACATGTTACAATGATCATTTCTAATTTTTACTACATTACACACTCCATATATATTAACCCTTTGCACTCGGGGCCTTTTTCGCGCGGCGCACCAGCAACTCGAGACGTTTCGCAGCCTTTTTGACGCATTTCTTACCAGTAACTTAAAATCATTACACACACAAATTAACGTATAAAATTTTTATATTTTAACATTTTATATATCTTTACACCTTTATAAACATAATTTATTAAATATTAGTCTCTGTAATTTTTCTGTGTGTGTTATTTCATGTAACAATTGCCAAGATGCATGCCCGGCTTGTCGGGGCAAGTATTACAATAATATGTCGTTTGATGCCTTTTTCCGGGTTTATTTCTCTGAGAAAAGACTCTGCAGTCCTTCCTAACTCCTGTTAGAATATTGTGTAACTTTCCATTCAAGAGGATATCTTCGGAATCGGAGGTTGAAGTCGAGGCTCGATCGCGTGGCTGGCGAAAATCTTCAGTCAATTGGTGGACTAATGTTTTCAAATATCGCAAGTGACTAAGCGGCTGTTCGCTTCTCTGCTGTTTAACGGCTTTATATAAAATATATGAATTTATTGAACAAATTTCTAAACCCCCCGAAAAAACACAGTTTACGCTACCACTTTAGCGATTTTCTTAAGAAACAATACGTTGAGGCATACTGACGTGCACGATCGACACCGTCCATATGTTTTATATAATCTATTACTACGTTAGGTTTCTTGACAGTAACTTCTACTCCACCTCGTAAAATTCGATTCACAGGCGTCATTCCTGCATTGTTCCAGTTAGTCAAGCATGTGACAACCCTCTTGTCCTTCCATGCTAAAACTAATGTATTTCTTTTCCGGTATGCTACTGTTGTCTTTTTTCCGAATTTTGTTATTTTTATTTGTTCTGGTATAAGCTTTCTGTTTGTTAAGATAGTTCCTGTGAGGTGGCATTTCAATTTCAATAATTCTTCCGCCAAGATATAGCTCGTATAATAACGATCAGTGAACATATGATATCCTTGAGCACCAGGTATTTTTTCCAGCAGCATTGCATAAAGATGCATTGGTATTCTCGTTGATACCGCGAGGTCGGGCCTTATCAACTATCCATAAGAAGGAAGAATGCCACAGATGTAACCGATATTACCGGATGAGGGCTTCGGTAAACGGTAATAAAATTTGATCCCTGGGTCGGAACTCTTCTTGGTTCCGTTGGGTCGAACCAGGACGTCTTATCTCCATTTGAAGGGATGGCATATTACACTTCACAAGATTATACATGAACAGCTTCGGAATTCATTTGAAAGAAACTAAACATCAATAGTCATTGCCGCGCATCGAGTTACCGCAGCAAACCAAGGGGTGGACGAGAGTCACCTCTCGAGTGCAAAGGGTTAATGTAAACTTTTCATGTGTAACTCATTAATATTTCATTTCTTGAAAAATGCCCATGTTTTGTACAATTTAAAACTGATAGGTAAAAGAAATTGCGTAATCATTGATTATGAAAGTGGTGTAAGTCCAATTTCCAGTAGGCTTAGCAGATGGTGGCCGGTCAGAAGCCTGTTATTTTACATTTGTTTTATATTACGTGTCAAGAGTTACAAGTTTAGATTACTTATTTTATTTTCCTCGTAAAGTGGATATTTCATATTAACGTCAGATAGAGATATAGGTAAGAACAAATGGTAAATCAATATTATTTTATATCAATATTATTTTATGACGATTGAAAATATTATTTTTTTTTAATTTTAAATAAATTCACACAGAAATAAAGCCCATGAATATAAACAAAATAATAATCTTAGAATTGCACGATGAAGATAATTCCACTATGAAAAACAAATTCACGAAACGTAAAAGGTGAAGAAGAATTATAGAGGTAGAATCTTCATCAGATGAGGATATTGTTACTGAGAACTTAGATTCTGCAAAACAAAATAAAGGAAAATATATGCAACGAATAAACAAAGTTAAGCGAAATACTGGACAAAAGTACTATACAAAAAGAGGAAAATTTACTCCAGAAACCCAAAAAAAAAATTATATGAAATATGAAATGTAATATTGAAATGAAATATAAAAAATATGAAAAATGTAAAAATATCAAGCAGTTATTATCTTATATACCTCCGATGCATCATGAATATTTCAACACCTGCCTAGCATAAGTATTATAAATACTACCTACACTACTAAATGTAATTAACGTCTAAAATTAAAAATACACCTTCTATTTTATATCTTGTCATTATTTGTAAACAAAATTGTATATTTTAAGTAATATTTAATTTTTCAAAATTGAAATTAAACGGTTTTTACAATTGTCTAATTTTGAAAGTGTTGTAAGTCCATTTGCAGTCCGCAAATATACATGAGTTTAGTCAAATTCGTCGAAACCAAATACAAACACACATAAAATTTATATAACCAAATTACGTATTAATAAATCAGTAGGAACATTGGCAGACTTCATATAATTTGCCAAAATAGTTTAATTAACAAATATGCTAACCTTTAATTTTCTCGAAACAAGAGAAAATGGACTTACACCACTTTCAAAATAAACAGGCCATTTATTGGTACAAAAAGTATTTTTGGAAAGAGACTGAATACAGATGCACTTTGAGGTATCGGAATTGTATTGGGATTTGTTTTAACCGTTTGAATGCCAAGGAGCGATTTTGCGCTTCTTCTGTTTCGCTCGAAAAGTGCCAACGCTCTAGACTGCGAAGCCGACAGCCGGTGTTCGGGGGCAGCAGATATAAATGTTTGGTAAATAAAATCAGCTGCACCCGATGTTTTTATACTAAATTGTTTAAGAGTTTATTAGTTACAAAAAAGGTCCATTGTGGTCGATCACGGAATGGCCAAGTGCACTGGAATGAAATTACAATATCAAAGTAAGAAAGACATCCCGAAATTAACACGTTGAACGCCCAGCGTAAATCGGTGAAGTTTCTCCCGGGGCCCAAATCCGGGAGTGTAAACAGGGCGATAAGGAAGAGCAATACAATGCAATGCGTCGTATGAATATAACCACAGTTTATTTTTTTGAAAGAGTATTAGAAGATAACTTTGTAGAAGGTGCTTACAAAGTATAAAGGGCCTCGAAGTGGGGAATGCGGTGAGCGTTCCGGAAAAAAATTCACTATGAAAGATCTCATGGCATTTACACTAGAACTTTCAGTCTCCTCAGAACCTTTAGTTGTCTCAGAACTTTCAGTTTCTTCAAACCAGTCAGTCAAACAGTATTTTTTGCATATTTTTGACATCTTTATTTACTTCTTGATCCCTAAAATGTTCGTTAGACAGCGCAGAAGTGTAGATGAAAGTGAGCCGAGTGGTGACGAAGAAGTATTCAGGTTTCCAAAAAAAGTTAGAAATATTATTGTGTCAAGTTCAAGCTCGGAAAATGAGGATTTGTATGAGAGTGAAGATTTTGAAGAACTATTAGAAAACCTGGCTATAGAAGAAGAGAATGAACAGATTGATACTGTCGGTTCATTCCGACAATATCCAGTTCGGTGCTACGCAAAACGGAGGGAAACTCTCGAACGCCAGGACGCAAAAAAAAATTTGCAAAAGACTATAACATATTGTCCAGAGTGTCCACAGTCACCTCAATTATGTTTAAAATGTTTTAACGAATACCATAAGTAATAAAATATTATAATATTTTAGAACCAAATAGTATATTATATAAAACCAAATATAAGTATATTTTTAATGTTTCTTTTTGTTTATTTTATAGTTCATTGTTACTTTCAGTTGTTTATACTCATCATAATTATGTTACAAATAAAACTATCATAAATTACCTCAAAAATCCTGTTTTAATTGGACGAAGAATAGCGCCACCCGTTTACGGGTGACGGGTCCATGGGGAAACATAGCCGTCACCCAGATCTGGGTTACGTGGCGTTCAACGTGTTAACCCATTGACTGCCAACTACGAGATATCTCGTAGTAAGCGTCTGTACCAAAAGTGTTTTTCTTTCAATAAAAATACTGTAAATGCCACACAATTTTACAATTACAATGTTATATCAGTAACTTAATAATATTATATTTTGTAAAACTTCATGTCTTCTTTAAAATAAAACTGTGGCACCCAGGGCAAGACGCGCTAAATTTGCGTGGCAGTTAATGGGTTAATGTCGCTATAGACTCGTCTATACTCGCGTGTATGGTTACAAAAGAAATTTGAGTGACTCGTTCGCTAGAGTCCCAAAGCAGACTGTCCCGTGTGGTGGTTGAATGAAAAGAGACTTGTCTTGTGGTTCAAAACGAAGTGTTTCAAAGTTTGGTGGTAGAATGAGTAGTGGCCCTCCTCTCCCTATTTGAACTTCCTTTATTGGAGCCTCCCATATTGAGGTCTCCATATTGGGTCCTCCCACAATCGGGCCTCCCATATTGGGTCCTCCCATAATCGGGCCTCCCATATTGAGGCCCCTCGTAGTGAGTTGGGGGTGGAGTGACATATCCCAAGCTAGTATGTACGGGGTCCTCCTTGTCCTTGCTCGCAGATAAGGCGATATAAATCAAGACCGCGTCATAAATAACTCGGGTACTCATTCTTGGCCACATGGATATTTTCGAGGTTTATTGCAAACTAACACGTTGAGCGCCAAGTCAGCCATCGGTGGCTGCACTGAACTTTCTGTTTAGGCCGAGTCAGCCATCGGTGGTTGACAGTGTAAAATATGCTATAAAACTAAAAAATTTAGATTGTTTCAAGCAATTACTGAACATTTTTTTACAATTTACTTAATTTTTATTTATTACAGGATTGTGTCATTAATGCATTTATATATTTCTTATCAAAAAGTTTAATGGATTTTATTCAAACACGGTAAACATGAAAACGGTTGTCCTTCGCACGTATCACAAAATGTGGCAACATGTTTAGTCATTTTTCTGGCCATTGCCCTACCACATTATGTCGCATTTCTAAAATGTATGTATTTTATTGTCATAACCTAAACACAACTTCGGCCGCAAGTCGATTTCAATGAAATATTATCTAGCGGGCCAACAATAAACAAGACAAAACAGACTTGGCGCATAATGCGTTGAATAAATGCCCATAAGCCTTTCATTTTAAACGTATACATCTTCTACTATGATAAGAAACAATGGCCCCAATATATTTACATATTGGTACCGAGTAAATTTCAATCTGCTAGTCGTGCGTTGCTATACCACAATACGAATGCTTCTAAGCGATTTTCAATAATTTTTTTCTTATCGAAAATAGAAACGCAGCAATTTGAAATTTTCACATTGTATCATATCGACCTTTATTTATACAAAAATAATTTTTTTTTATGTTTTTTCAAATTTTTTCATATAAATTCTTCTTGATTCATGATCATACTCACTGGCGTGCGTGATTGCGGTCGTTGGGATAATCAGAAAAAAAAACAGAACAGGAATCTTAATTTACGTACTAACCACTATCGCATGAACCACGGAGAAAGAGTTTGCATGAAAACTTTCAAAATGACTGACTTTCCAAAATTAGGTTCACGAAAATGGCATTTTTTCCGTCTTTTTATGATGGAAAAAAATGAGAAAATATTGATTAATTAACACACCCGTGGTTCATACGATAGGCATAAGTATGTAGAATAATATATTAAAATCTCGGACCGATTGATCGAATAGTTTTTTTGGAATCATGCACGCCAGTTGAAAAAATATAGTACTGAGAAAAACGCATTTAAAGTTTTGCATATCGAATTTTTGTATATAAAAGATTCTTACGTAGTAAATTGTAATATACAATAATTCATAGCCGGATCAATGTTTACATGCAGATCAGTATTTTCTTTTAATTTTTCTGTCGATGTACTAGCGTACTCTAAATTGCATTCACTTGTATGCTGGTTTTCAATAAACTTTCTTTTTTGCGAACGACAGGGTCTCGAATTGACAAATTTACTTTGTTTTCGATCCATATTAAAACGATATGTCTCTTTTGAAAACTGTTTGAATACTGGATGCATGTTCAGAAAGCAATAAACATAACAGATATCGTCAAGGTCAAGGGTAAGATGATATTTAGATGTTACTTTGGTGCGCGGAACACACTCCTTCGTAATGTTTACCAATGCAATGTTTACATTTCGGTGATCTTCTCTTTTAAATCGTTTCCAGAATTAGATAATTTCTTAAAATAAATAAAGATCGCCGAAAGAGAAAAACGGCCCGACCGGTCAAGCGACGTTACCCTTCTATCTGCGCGAGGTGGGTTAGATGCGAGGCCTATAACTTTCCCAATTTTTCGAATTTATCGCTGCAAATTTAAGGAAATAATCTCGAAAGTATATACTTTCGAATAAGGCAATAAAAAAAATCGATTTTTTCGACCCGAGAAAGTAGAATGTCCCCTTAAATGGTTCGATTTATTCACCCGGCATACGTAGTGGGTTTTTTATCTCCCGAAAATCTAAAACATGAAAATACATTTGTGCAGAAAGTACTGTAGGATGTGTGATTTTGTATGAACGAGCAATGAGAAAGTGTGCGTATGAGAGAGAGAAAGCGAGAGTGAGAGAGTGAGAGAGAATGTATGAGTCTATATTTGTTACTAGGAATGTTCTCGAAAGAATTTACTATCATGGAAACCAAACAGTATAAAAGTGTTGAGCGCGATATTAAAATAAGTGAGTCTTTGCAAATCTTTCAAGAGTAACAGTGTGTGCGTCTTAGCGAATCTTTAGAGATTATCAGCGAATGTGTTTAGCGAGTTTTGGGCTAACCTTTGTCAGCGTTTAATACAGAGTGCAGTGCGAGTAACATTATAACCATTACTTTTGTGATTAAAACCGTTCAATATGTCATTCCAATCTAAATCCTACAGTACCAATCTGCCACTGCAACTAGTCGGCCCGGGTCCATGCTTGCTTACCGAAGCCATACAGAAAAATTGCATCTATCCACCTGCCTTACAGCTCTTGAGCTCATGATCCAAAATGCTTGAACGATTAACATTTTGACTGTCACATCTGCCGTTTTTGGGCACCGGTAAAAGTGTCGGACAGGCCGCGTCGGCCATATAGGGGTGACAATATTGTTAACTGTTTGTGCAAGCTCTTAGTAGGTTTTTGAAAAAATAATCGACAGAATATAATAGGTATGTGTTGAGTTATTTTGAAAATAATGTAAAAACGTAACTAGTATTGTTTTTTCACTTCCCTGTGATTCTTTCTCGCTGCTATATGTTTTAGGAAAAATATTCGACAGAGTATGATAAGTATCTGTTCAGTTATTCTGAAAACAATGTAAAACGTAACTAGTATTGTTTCTTTCACTTCCCTCTGATTCTCTTTTTCCCGTTGCTATATGTTTTTCGAAAAATATTCGACACAATATAATAAATACGTGTTCGGTTGTTTAAAAAATAATGCAAAAACGTAGCTATTGTTTCTTTCACTTCCCCGTGAGTCTTTCTTTCTCTATTAATCACTAACTAATTGCACTTCACCATTTCTATTTGACAACGCAAAGAAATAGGGTCGAAATTTCAAGAATAATAACACTCATTACAATATTAAGAATATGATTTTTTTAAACGTAGAATGGATTAAAAAATCACCTCCTGTTTCATTAACGTTTCATTCTTGAATAGAAATCTTCAACGGAATCAATGTCCCTCATTCTTTCGGAACATGTGTTCTCATCTTTGGCTATCAGAACAAGTAAAAGTACCCTGTTTGTTGAGATAGTTGCATTTTGTCAAACTTCGTTCTTAGAAATGCTTTTGGTATCGCAGTATGTACCAGGTTGTTCAATAAGTTTTGTTTTGTTTTGTTGAGGGCGTTGCTACTAGTCCAAATTTGTTTTTGTTTTGTTGGTTCACTCTTCTTATCAACGTATGTGAAGGATCATTTCAATGAGTCAATTCATTCTTTGTTTACAAGCCATTTAGTGTCGCCGTGTCACAGTATTCTCGACAATGGAAAAAATTGAATATCGTGCAGTGATAAAATTCTTATTTTTGGAAGGTGTAGCACCAAAAGAAATCCACGAACGAGTGTTAAGAGTGTATAATGAACGTTCACCTTCAATTAGAACAGTAGAAAGATGGGTTGCTGAATTTAAACGTGGTCGTACAAGCCTTGAAGACGATCCACGTGAAGGACGTCCAAAAACCGCATCAACACCAGAAATCGTAGCCAAAGTACAGGATATGGTTTTGGAAGATACACATCTCATTAGGCAGTGTGAATCATATTTTAAATGAAATTTTGAGTTTTAAAAAGCTGTGTGCACAATGGGTGCCGCATTCGCTAACAATTGAACAAAAACACATTCGAATGCGACTTTCTCAACAACATTTGGAGCGTTTTAAAAAGGATAAAGTGGATTTAGTGCGTCGATTCATCACTATGGATGAGACTTGGGTCTATCACCATGATCCTAAATCAAAACAAGAGGCTAAAGAGTGATGTGAACCTGGTTGTTCGGCTTCGAAACGAGTTCGTGTCCAGAAATCGGCCAAGAAGGTTCTGGCATCAGTTTTTTGGGATGCGAAAGGAATTTTATTTGTGGATTACTTGCAAACTGGTAAAACAATTAATTTTGAATATTATTGTAACCTTTTGGACCAGTTGAAGGAAAAAATTCGTGAAAAAAGACCCGGTTTGCAGAAGAAAAACATCCTTTTTCATCAGGACAACGCACCGTGTCACGAGAGCATTTCGACAATGGCTAAAATCCATGAATTAAAGTTCGAATTGTTGGAGCATCCGCCGTATTCACCAGATTTCGCCCCCAGCGACTTCCATTTGTTTCCAGAACTCAAAAAATGTATGCGTGGCAAGCGTTTTTCGTCAAATGAAGAGGTCAAAACGGCTGTTGAAGCGTATTTTGCAGACCTTCCGGAATCTCACTTCAGGGATGGGATCCATAGATTGGAGGATCGTTGGAGCAAGTGCATTAATGTTCAGGGAGATTGTACTGAATAATAAAGTGTATTTTGAACCATAACATTGTGTTTTTCTTATCGAACGACAAAACTTATTGAGCAAAGTGGTACGACCTCATAGAAATTACTTTGTAAACCCGTGTGGCAGACAAAGCGTTAATGTGTATCTTTGAATATTACTTAGAAACGTATGCATCATTTTACTTATTGCAAAGTTACGCGTAATTTAATGCTCTTAGATATTTCTATGCAAATCACATTTATGCAAAATAGAACATTGTCTCCAAATTGATTAAACATTGCTTTTATTCGGTATCTGTGAAAGACAGATGAAAAATATTTATCGTATTATTCTCAAGGATTTTCCTGGCAACTCCGATTATGACGCTGTTATATTTAATTAACGATTGAATAGTCTTTGTATAAGTGATCCTTGCAAACCACGTACTTCAAATCGGCACATCAGTTTCAAGTGTCGCGAGGGTCAATTACTGCATGCAAACAATGACTGAGAGCTCAGGACAACGTAAAGAACATACGAAATTTGAACATACAAACATTGAATAATTAGATGATATAAGAATTTACAGAAAGTCAAATGAGTGAAAGAAATAACAATGAACGTATAATTTTAAAGTAAATTTTGAAAGGGGCCATTTGACATGGCTCGGTACGTTTACTGTTAAAAGGGTTACCAAATAGCGGTTATGGTACCGCTGAAGAAAATACTAAAAATCTTGTACATTTTCAAAAAATAGTAAAAAACCAATGATCCAACGAAACTGACATTTTTAATTTATAAATAATGCAAAATATGGGGTTATTTATTTCACGGTGAGTTATTATATATGTAATACAAACAGAAAAGAAAGCATTAATATTTAAAGCATGTGTGGTATTTTTCAACGCATTATCCAATGTAGGACACTAGGCACTGAGCACACATAAAGCTATACTCGCTCGTTCTTTTTTACTAGCCAACGAATCTTACTCAACCGCCATACATATTATTTCTGTAGGATTTAGATTGGAATGATATTATTAACCCTTAACGGTCGTAAGTCGCCTCTCACGTGACAACAGTACTTTATCGCTGCGGTCGTACGTCACGTGGGAGGTGACAACGGGTGAAACAGTCAAAATTCGCGTTTTATGAAATGCGGCACCATTGACTTGTGAATTAAGTCTTATATTCTGTATAAAACTGATTGTAAGCATAACAACAGTAAGTATCAATGTCTCACATAAAATTTATTCGGGAATTAGTTATGTCTCTAATTGGGAATTTCCGGGAAGGTAAGACTCCGCGATATGGAATGCCATCAACAACAGACAATGAGGATAGATTACATGGAAAACTACATATCTTGCAACCTGATGCTGAAGGAAAACATAACGATTGCTTAGTAGGTTCTAATCGTAAATTTCCTGGAGGGAGAAAAACAACAGTATACTTCTGTGAAACGTGCAACAGAAAACCATTTCTTCATATTGGAAATTGTTTAAAAAAATATCATACGTTAAATACTTATAAATAATTATTTTAAACTCATATATTTGTAATACACCTTCAAAAAAGAAGTAATTTCTAATAAAAATGTTATTCTTATAATACTGACGATTTTTCGCATATTTACTGAAACCAGCTACAACCTAGTGAGAATCACGTACGAAAAGCTAGCGACCGATAAGGGTTAAACGGCTTTGATTACAAAACTAATAGCTATAATGTTACTCGCACTACACTCTATATTAACACTAGATTGCCCAAGGCAGTCATTTTGACTGTTTTTTAATTTCAATTAGAAAAACAATTATGAAATTGATGACACAATTTCTTAGAATTTGGTGACTTTTTCTATAACATCTAAATGGGTTTATGATTAATTGTAGTTACTTCCGCCCTCCTTTATTTCCGTATATATATATGTGTTATACCTATATTGCCCAGAAGCAGTCATTTTGACTGCTTGGTAAATTTTAAATAATCAAAAGATTTTTATTTATTGAATTGGGTAAATTTCTTATATGACCTGTCCGGCTTTGTATTGAAATATGATGCATGATAAATTGTCGATTTGGGCGTATACTTGATAAGTGTCAGTTGCTCAATAAGTTAAAGTAGTACTAGTTATTCGAATCTTTATAAAGTGTTGTTCTAACAAGTTGTTTATTTTATTTCTTTTGCGCCCTAACTTTATGAAAAAAATGTCGAACAGAAATGAGTTATTGGAAAAGCTAACGAACATAAGTGAAGAGTGCTCCGATATAGAATCAAATGCAACAAATTCTGAACTATCATCTGAAGATGAAGCGGATTATATTCAAAGTGAAACATCTGACGCTGAAGATAGTGATGAAGAGTCTCTCACCAATGATGAAAATGAAAGTGTCATCAATATTCCCAGGAAAAGGTGTAGGGTGCTAACTAGTTCAGATTCTCACGAAGAAACTGAAAATACGTTTCAGGAGGTCGAAACAGCTGCTGATGGTACTGTGTGGACAAAAATTGACGAAGGTGGTATTCCTGGAAGGATACCATCTGCTTGTATTTTCAAGAGTGTGAAAGGACCAACAGGCTACGCAAAAAGGAACATTGTGGCAGATAATCTTATCAGTGCATTATCGTCGATAATAGATAACTATATTATCAAACATATAAGAAAGTGCACAGAAGAATGTCGCCGAATTTTGCGGAACGGTTGCGGCACGGAAATACGTGCATTTATTGGGATTCTATATGCTCGTAGAGCTTACGAGGCAACAAATTTTAAATTGAGTTATTTATGGTCAGCGAAGTGGGGTCCCGAATCTTTTAGAAAAACTATGGCCAGAGAAAAGTTCAAGCAAATCCTACGATTTATTCATTTTGACAAAAGAACCGAATGCAGTAGGCGCCTACAATCAAATAAATTTGCCTTGCTTTCGGAAATATGGGTTATGTTAATTGAAAACAGTCAATATGTACAGTTAATATTTACTAATAACCTGTTATATAACTGTAAATAACATAACAAATATTAAAAATTAATTTTAAACAAATTTCTTTACATATTTGTTATTTTTTCACAATGCAGTCATTTTGACTGTTTTTGGGCAATATAGGTATACAAGAAATCTCGGGCAATCTAGTGTTAAACGCTGACAAAGATTCGCCAAAACTCGCTAAACACACTCGCGGACACATTCACTGCTATTCTCTAAAGATTCGCTCGAAGATTCGCTAAGACACACGCACTGATATTCTCGAAACTTTCGCGGAGACTCACTTTTCTTAACATCGCGCTCGATCCTTTTATTCTGTTTGGTTTCCATGATAACAAATTTGTTCGAGAACCTTCATAATAACAAATATAGATTCATGCATTCTTTCTCACTCTCTCACTCTCTCACTCTCTCTTTCTCTTTCTCATACGCACACTTTCTCATTGCCCATTCATACAAAATCACACATCCCACACTTCTTTCCCTGACCCAATAATTCGTGCAACTTTATGCATCTTCATATCACCCGAGTCTCTGGAGGTGATCGAAATTTGGTGTGCATATCATGCATATGTTACAGTGAAACACCGAAATCTGGAGAATGTCGACTTTCACCGGTGAATGTCAACATTCACATAGTCGCTTGGTGTATGTCCGAAATATTTGCTAAACACCCTTATTTCTGACTTACACCCGTAAATGTTGACATTCACCATGCACTAATGGTGAATGTTGAACGTGTTGGAGATTTATATTTTCTTCTCCGTAATTCAGTCGCTATAAAACGTCACAAGGATGACGTAAATTTTTCGTCTCTCTTTCTGAAAGGAATGATCAAGAATTAAAAATGCACAGTACATTCTACATTAAAATACAACATTACAACTTCATATGTAATATTTTTGTATTTAACTTGCAACTCTTTAAGCATACGTGTTCTTCCTCCGTGGCCTATTCTGGTGTGAGTTTCATATAGTACCATATACTGTACAATTCTTCATTGGTAACATAATACTGTATGTTCGTTTCCCCTGGTTTTAATGGTACAATCAACTTATCTTCATCATTAATTGTTAAAACATCAAAACGTTTTAATCGTCTGTAATCCAAAGGTGTGTTGCATTTCATTTTAGCAGAAACCAATTCGGAAAGAATTTTAGAATACTTTCCTTGAGAAAAATAAAAACAATTCTCTTCTCGTTTACCCGCAATAAATGCATTTAACATTTCAAGAAAAAGATCACGATTTACTACAGTATCCATTTAGTATAAATTAGGGTCTCGGCAAAAAAATTAAGAAAATGTTGCTCGCGTTATCAAAGCTTGCATAAGACTGACAAAGCTGATTGACTCCGAGCAGAAGAAAGGATTTGGCGGGAGAGAACCAGTCGCTTGTTTTTTGACTCTTCTGTTTTTGACCTCCACCAGAGCATATCTTTGATTGTCGACACACACCGGAGAGGGTCCGAATGTACAACAATGTAATGAAATATTCGATCTTTCACCGACGTATTTGGTATCTGTTGACATTCACCGGTGAAAGTCGACATTCTGCAATTTCGTTCATTCACGGTAACAGATACACTACTTCATGATACACTGTCGCATAAACTGCGCTGTAGGCTGTTATGTCTTATTGGTGGTACTGACAGCGAGCCAATTGTTCAATTGTACAATAATGAAGCTCTTGGTGAGCTAAACACACGAAGATAAGCCATAAACAACGGTATCTCATAAAAAAATGGCTGCGCCAAAGTCTATCCGCTTGGAGGTTAATAAATTAAATGATGGCGCATAGAGTCTGTGAGCAATAAACACTAGGTGTGCATGCCAATGGTTACCGGTGACCGGCGCAAAATATTTGACTAAAAATGCAAGAAATTCGCAATGAAGCTTATTTGCAATCTTGTAAAAGCAATTGACATTGGAACGGTACCTCAATACTTTGACTTCTAACAACTCTGCGTTACCTTCATTTTGCACGATTTAACACTAGATTGCCCGAGATTTCTTGTATACCTATATTGCCCAAAAACAGTCAAAATGACTGCATTGTGAAAAAATAACAAATATGTAAAGAAATTTGTTTAAAATTAATTTTTAATATTTTTTATGTTATTTACAGTTATATAACAGGTTATTAGTAAATATTAACTGTACATATTGACTGTTTTCAATGAACTTAACCCATATTTCCGAAAGCAAGGCAAATTTATTTGATTGTAGGCGCCTACTGCATTCGGTTCTTTTGCCAAAATGAATAAATAGTACGATTTGCTTGAACTTTTCTCTGGCCATAGTTTTTCTAAAAGATTCGGGACCCCACTTCGCTGACCATAAATAACTCAATTTAAAAATTGTTGCCTCGTAAGCTCCACGAGCATATAGAATCCCAATAAATGCACGTATTTCCGGTAATGATATTGTCCAACCGTTCCGCAAAATTCGGCGACATTCTTCTGTGCACTTTCTTATATGTTTCATAATATAGTTATCTATTATCGACGATAATGCACTGATAAGATTATCTGCCACAATGTTCCTTTTTGCGTAGCCTGTTGGCCATTTCACACTCTTGAAAATACAAGCAGATGGTATCCTTCCAGGAATACCACCTTCGTCAATTTTTGTCTACACAGTACCATCAGCAGCTGTTTCGACCTCCTGAAACGTATTTTCAGTTTCTTCATCAGAATCTGAACTAGTTAGCACCCTACACCTTTTCCTGGGCATATTGATGACACTTTCATTTTCATCATTGATGATCGACTCTTCATTACTATCTTTAGCGTCAGATGTTTCACTTTGAATATAATCCGCTTCATCTTCAGATGATAGTTCAGAATTTGTTGCATTTGATTCTATATCGGAGCACTCTTCACTTATGTTCGTTAGCTTTTCCAATAACTCATTTCTGTTCGACATTTTTTTCATAAAGTTAGGGCGCAAAAGAAATAAAATAAACAACTTGTTAGAACAGCATTTTATAAAGATTCGAATAACTAGTACTACTTTAGCTTATTGAGCAACTGACACTTATCAAGTATACGCCCAAATCGACAATTTATCATGCATCGGTATGTTACCGTAATCGAAAAAAAATGTTATTTCAATACAAAGCCGGACAGGTCATATAAGAAATTTACTCAATTCAATAAATAAAAATCTTTTGATTATTTAAAATTTACCAAGCAGTCAAAATGACTGCTTCTGGGCAATATAGTTATAACACATATATATATACAGAAATAAAGGAGGGCGGAAGTAACTACAATTATTCATAAACCCATTTATATGTTATAGAAAAAGTCACCAAATTCTAAGAAATTGTGTCATCAATTTCATAATTGTTTTTCTAATTGAAATTAAAAAACAGTCAAAATGACTGCCTTGGGCAATCTAGTGTTAATCAACCTCTGCAGTATTTTATCGCATCGCGATTCTAACATAGCAAAATACACTTGGCAGTGGACGTTTTAAGTAGCAATGAGCGCGGTCAGTATTTGGATGGGGGTGATCGCTTGGGAACACCGTGTGCTGTTGGCATCCTCTTTTGCTTTTATTCACTTTCTATATTATTGAACTTTTTGGGATTTTCTTAAGGGGGCACATACACCAAGATATGTTAAAAATAGGCATTCTTTACGAATTTTTTTTGGGAAGTGTAATCCTTGTAATTAATCCGACTTTTCTTTACGTTAAAGTACATTATTAGAACATGTATCAGAATAAATTTGAAATAACATTTTTTTAAAATGGTGGAGATATTGTCCTCGGCGTAAGACGATGTTGAAAAAAGGTGTTCCGAGGTACCAGATGCAGCTCATACAGGATTTATCGGAAGCAGGTCAGACTAGAATTTTCTTAAACTATATAAAATTATCTAGTTTTTGTCATGGCAGATTTTAAAAATATTGTGGTATCGCGATATGAACTGGCGACACCCGATTGTGTGTATGCATGAGCAATCGAGCGTTGGAAGGTTCTGGAATAAGTTGTAATGTGTACGCATGTGTTTGGAAAGTTCTCGAATTAATTAGTTGCTAGGAAAGCGAATAAGGTGAGCGATCGATAGTATGATTCGCGATTTAATTGTTTATAAGAGAAAAGAGCGACGGGGCAGTTCAAAAGCGGACGCCACGGAGTCACCACGGGGTCGACACACGCGAAGCATTTTATCTTGTATTCTTGTTTAATTCATTCAAATAAACATCTATTTGTTGTCACTAAAATATCCCACAAAATTTGGGGGCTCGTCCGGGATAGTGACTGGTGAATTTAACAAAATATTTTGATATCGCTGTGTCAAATAAGTTAAGTGTGCAAGAATGGAAAACGCGGAATCATCGTCCCAGCCAACAACGAACGAAGATCTAAAAATTGATGCCATGAAGATGGACGAATTGAGGAAAGCCCTAAAGCAACGCAAAATAAAAACGAGTGGACATAAGGCAGAATTGGTACAGCGACTAAAGGCTGCCATGATGCTTGAGGAACAACGGGAGGACGACGATGAAGACGATGTGCTCGTTACGAGTGACGAAGATGACGAAGTAAGACACGATGCAAGTGCACGAGGAAGAGGTATGACGCAACAGTCGCTTACGTTCCGAGACATCGAAGAAATCGTACAGCCATTCCGTGGCGATAACATGTGCGTAAGATTATGGGTTCAAGAATTTGAAGAAACTGCGGAACTTTATGGGTGGTCGGAGATACAAAAAGTGGCATACGCGAAACGACTTCTACGAGGACCGGCTAAATTATTCATCAGTCATGAACGAACAGCAAAAACATGGAATAAAGTAAAAAGGGCATTGAAAGAAGAATTTTCTCGAACAATAGATAGCCACAAAGTACACAGAGAATTAGGACAGACGAGGAAATCACCAAACGAGACATACGAAGAGTACATTTACAAGATGTACGACATTGGTGCACAAGCAGACGTCGAAACCAGGGCAATAATTAAATATATTGTCGAAGGAGTACAAGACGAAGCAGTTAACAAAACCATCCTGTACGGCGCCAGAAGTTTACGCGAGCTAAAAGAAAAATTTGCCCTATACGAAGATCAGAAGGCCAGCGCGAGAACAAAATTGAAACGAGTAGAAGCAACACCAGCATGGAAGAAACAACCGACCGATACGCGAAGAACGGATACACCGAAGACGGAAGCTCGATGTTATAACTGCGGAGACAGAAACCACGTGCGCGAAGTGTGCCCGACGAAACATAAGGGAGCGAAATGTTTCAAATGTAATGACTATGGACATATTGCATCAAAGTGTCCGACTAAGTGTAACGAAGTAAGGCAAGTAGTTATAAGTGATAACTGCGATGATCCACGACAGGCGTGCGGAAGTTATCAGAAACAGGTAAAAATTCAGGGTCATGAGGTGAATGCTATTATCGATTCGGGCAGTCATCTATCTTTGATGCGAGCGAGTCAGTATATAAAAATGAGTCTCCCTGCTTTACAAGAAAAGGCGATAAATTTTAATGGCATATGTTCAAAAGATAATTCTACTCTAGGCGGCTTTTGTGTTGATACGACTATTGATGGCGAGACCTACTCGATTAAGATTCATGTGGTTCCGGACACGGCGATGCGTCATGATTTACTCATCGGTAGTAATTTATTGAATAACGTGCGTACGGTTATGGAAGGCGGCAATGTTTTTATAACACCATTAAGTACGAGTCAGACGGCGAAATCAGAAATACCGGAAGTTTTGCACATTGATGTTGGAGATGAGACTGACAAACCAGACTTATCGTATATTGTAGACTCCGAACAAAAAAAGGAAATTCAAAATATTATCGCGGATTACAAGCCAGATAGGATTCGGGAAGTAGGGATTCAAATGAACATTATACTTAAAGACGACGTACCCGTACATCAAAGACCGAGAAGGTTGTCTCCTCAGGACAAGCAAGACGTAGAGTCACAAATTAAAATATGGTTAGACGAAGGAATAATAAGACCATCTCTTTCCGATTACGCAAGCCCAATAGTATTGGTGAAAAAAAAGAATGGAGCCACGCGAATTTGTGTGGATTATAGAGAATTAAATAAAAAAAGTCATAAAGGTCAGGTATCCTCTCCCTTTAATTGAAGACCAGTTAGACGCTTTACAAGGTTCAATGTTTTTCAGTTTGTTAGACTTAAAAAACGGCTTCTTTCACGTTCCAATCGAAGAAGGCAGTGAAAAATATACTTCATTTGTAATACCTCAAGGGCAATATGAATTTTTAAGAGTGCCCTTTGGTCTCTGTAATGCGCCGAGTATTTTTCAGAAATTTATTAACGCGGTATTTAAAGAACAGATTGCGACAGGATCAGTCCTAACATACATGGATGATTTGATTGTTCCTTCCGTGAACTACGAAAGCGGCTTGCGGAATCTTAAAGAAGTTTTAAGTGTAGCAGGCCAACACGGTCTACAGATAAATTGGAAAAAATGTCGCTTTTTGCAAAGTAAGATAGAATATCTGGGACATATAATAGAGAACGGAAACATTTATCCTTCAGAACACAAAACGAATGCTGTCATGCGATTTCCAAAGCCGACTAATGTTAAAGGCGTTCAAAGCTTCCTGGGGCTAACTGGGTATTTTAGAAAGTTTATCGCGTCGTATTCTATCGTGGCTAGACCATTGACGAATATGCTAAGGGGTGATCGGAAGTTCTATTTTGGTATCGCGGAGGAAGAAGCTTTTACTCAATTAAAAAATGCCTTATCGAGCAAACCAGTGCTAAGATTGTATAAACCAGGCGCAGAAACCGAATTGCACACCGACGCGTCCAGTCTCGGCTACGGTGCAATATTATTACAGCGAGACAGTACGGATAACGCTTTTCATCCTATCTATTATTCGAGTGGCAAAACGACTCCCGCGGAAGAAAAGTATACTAGTTACGAGTTAGAGGTTCTTGCGATTATAAAAGCTTTAAAGAAATTTAGAATTTATTTATTAGGAATATCTTTCACTATTGTAACAGACTGCCAGGCGTTTTCCATGACGATGAATAAAAAAGATCTTTGTGTACGTGTAGCCAGATGGGCCTTGTTATTAGAAGAATTTCAGTACAAAATAGAACATCGTCCTGGTAAGCGAATGATGCATGTGGATGCTCTTAGCCGAAATCCGATATATGAGGTTATGATAACCGAGGAATGCGAAAGTGGGCTTGTTGCAAGATTGAAAGAGGCACAAAAACGCGACAGATATTTATGTGAAATTATAAACAATATTGAGAAATTCCGTGAAAATGGGTACGTTTTTAAAAATGATTTATTATATAAAGCAGTCAACGACGACCCGTTGATTGTTTTACCGAAAGCGATGCAGGGACAAGTAGTGAGACAGTGTCACGAGCGAGGTCATTTTGGCATAACGAAAACGGAAGCGATTGTAAAGACGGATTATTGGTTTAAGGATCTGCGTGCGAAAGTGGAGAAGGTGGTTCAAAGTTGTGTAAAATGTATCCTTGCGGAGCGCAAGTCAGGTAAACAAGAATGTTTTTTAAGTACAATAGACAAGGGTGACGTACCGCTGCACACGTATCATGTCGATCACCTCGGGCCACTGACATCGACTAAGAAAAAATATCGCCATATCTTTGCTGTGGTGGACGCTTTCAGTAAATTCGTGTGGTTGTATCCCACCAAATCAACAGACAGCGCTGAAGTCATTGACCGTTTAGACAAGCAGGCAGCGATTTTCGGCAACCCACGAAGAATCATCTCAGACAGGGGGACGGCCTTTACATCGCATGCCTTCACAGATTATTGTTCAAGGGAGGGAATTGAGCATATTAGGATCACGACCGGCATTCCACGAGCTAACGGACAGATCGAACGTATTAACAGGACTCTAATTTCATTATTAACCAAACTTTCAATGCCGAGACCAGACGAATGGTATAAGCACGTTGAGAAAGCCCAAAAATTCATTAATGCAACACCTAGCAGAGCGACGGGGGCCCCACCATTTAATTTGTTAATTGGGACGAGCATGAGAGTACAGGAGGATCCATCGATACGAGAAATGATACAAGACGAATGCATTGCTTTATTTCAAGAGGAACGTGACGAGTTACGCGGAAAGGCAAAAGCGAATATCAAAAAACTCCAAGAGGAAAATCGTAAATGCTATAATAAGAAAAGAAAGCCTCCATCTCGATACCAAGAAGGCGATATCGTCGCTATAAAAAGGACACAGTCAGGACCAGGCCTAAAATTACATTCAAAGTTTCTCGGCCCTTACAGAGTAGTGAAATGCATGCGTAGTAATCGATACGTAGTTGAAAAGATTGGGGAGCATGAGGGTCCACAGAAGACATCCACCGCCGCCGATTTTATGAAAGTGTGGATAGAAAATGAAGATAGTGATAGTGACAGTGAAAGTGCAGAGAGTGTAACATCTGAGGGCAGATGTTAATTTCAGGATGGCCGAGTGTGGTATCGCGATATGAACTGGCGACACCCGATTGTGTGTATGCATGAGCAATCGAGCGTTGGAAGGTTCTGGAATAAGTTGTAATGTGTACGCATGTGTTTGGAAAGTTCTCGAATTAATTAGTTGCTAGGAAAGCGAATAAGGTGAGCGATCGATAGTATGATTCGCGATTTAATTGTTTATAAGAGAAAAGAGCGACGGGGCAGTTCAAAAGCGGACGCCACGGAGTCACCACGGGGTCGACACACGCGAAGCATTTTATCTTGTATTCTTGTTTAATTCATTCAAATAAACATCTATTTGTTGTCACTAAAATATCCCACAATATTGATTTTTGTGAAAATGGCGGACGTTTAAGTAAAAAAAGCGATGTTTCAGGGTAGAAATTGGTTTTTTTTGGGCTATAAAAAAAAAGTAAGGGCTCTAAAAAATATCTGCCACGACAAAGACTGCCTTTTTTCGTTTAGATGAAGTCCTCCAAATTTGAAGTAAATCAGTGTAGCCGTTTCCAAAATATGTTTGGTACGCGTTTTGAAAACACGATTTCGAGAGAAATGCGTTTAAAGTTCGACATTCGGTTAAAACGTAGATAACATTTTTTTTTTAAAACTTACACAGAGTCATCCATTCCAGGGCCATACACCGAACCTTCCCCAGATGTAGCGGTATAAAAAGCTTCGATCCTAACTTTCCGGCGTAATATTTTTGCACATATGGTCCCGTAGAAATTTCCATTGAGTACATTATTGTCAGTAATCTGAACCATTAGCCAACAAAATTTTCTTGCTCCATTTAAACCAATACCCAATAAACGCGTAGCAAATATGAAGCGTCTATTAATTTCATACGCTGGTCCAATAAATGGATATGATGGAATTGAAATTGGGTTGCAAAATGGACACACAATCAAAATTTGAAAACCAAGTCGTCGAGTGCTTTCTGTTTTAAACTCTACATTAGAGTTACATACTCTCCACTTCGCATGCTCAAAAATTGCTGAGACACAGTGATAAAATTGAAAATGCGATATCCGATGCTTCGTTCTTCAGGAACATATACGTCGTTCGCTCTTTTTAATTTTCTCAACAAAGCGCTGATACTCGCTGTCTCTGTTTCCGCTTCGTGCTTGTTGAGAGGACGCGATCTCTTTCTTTTCGTATCTGTGTAAGGGACACGTGCCTTGGTGTTGATCAAGCGACAAAGACGTAGGCCGCTCACATCAAAGGTACTTTTCCGTCAGCGGCATCTTTTGTTTTCGCGAATGATACTGCGAAGAAGCGAGTTGGGAGGTCAGGAACAGCTGCAAGCGAGACGAGTGTTCGACGTACCCGTGAAGGAGACGGTTCTTAGTGAATAAAGATTGAGTGATTTTATTGAGAAGCCCACATATCATTTTTAGAAACTTCACCTCACATCTGTTATAAAACTGCCTGACCGATGAGCTTCTCTGGAACCCTTTTTCCTCTCCATTTTTCACGAAAAATTCTTTTGTACAACAATTTTCTTACGTTTCCGCGCTTATAACCAAATCGAAACGAACACTTGAATTAACGGACAGCTACTAACGAAAGAAATGTGACTACTCCGGTACACTGTTCATCTTTTGCTCCAATTACACATACATCGCGTCCAAGGGCTTTCGAACGCGCTTGGGCCTGTCTCGCTTCAATGCTATACCTCCGACAATTTTCAAGAAATCACTTTGAAACTCGCAGGAGCTATTCTGAAGACCATATACTTTTTGAATATACAAAAAACGAAAAATGCATTTTTTCAATATTTGTAGGTGTATATGCCCCTTTAAATGAACTAGAATAAAGTTAGACCCTAACTACGAGCAATAGACCTAACTTTGACGCCAACGATCAAATCCTGCTGAAATACACCGGTTCTCGTCCGATCACCGAAGTTAAGCAGCAATGAGCACGGTCAGTACTTGGATGGGTGACCGCTTGGGAACACCGTGTGTTGTTGGCATCCTCTTTTGTTTTTATTCATTTTCTACACTATTGATTTTTTTTTATTTTCTTAAGACGTAGCCGACCGCGCGCGCCTAAACGAACTGTACGACGGTTTCCACCACATTTTTCGCAAGTAACGTGAACTGATATTCGCTATTTGAAACCAAAGAAGTCTGAAGATGATTTAAGTGGTCAATTATATCTTGCGGTAACAATTTCATTTAAAGATTTCAAATATAGTTTATACAAAACATGAAATTATCACTTTAACTCTTTGAGCGCTGAGTTGCCCGACGTTAAGCGTGCGCCGTGGACTGCCCACTTCGTACGAAAAATCCTACCGGAGACTGCGTACTTTTTACGAAAGAGCGCAAGTTGAGCAGACTTGCCCGACGTTATGCGTTGCCGTGGACTGCCCACTCCGTACAAAAAAGACTAAATTTTCATTGCAAGGTCTCGTCTCGTCGGAATCCGAAGACAAATTCCTTATCTTTTTTCTTGCAAATGTTTTAGTTTCAAGTGTTTCAATGTCATGTTCATAGGCCATGTCACTACCACTGTTACTAATGCGTTCAAACTCATTCTCGGACATTTTAGGGGTAATTGAAAATGAAGTTTTAAAACGCAAAAAACAGATTTTCAGAAAGTAGCCGTATTGATAACCTCAAAAGTTTTTGGCAGCGATATGTTAACTAATGCGCAATGAATGCACACACAAATTTAATCGACAATACTGATAAACAATTGCATAAAATGTACATTTAAACGCTTATTGACTTTTTTATATCTATATCTTTATATCTTTTTTATATTTATGCAGATCATTTATAATTAAACTACCAGTCACATATATCTGTAAGTACGTGTCATATATGCGTCCATAACCTAAACTGAATGGTTGTGGGAGAACGCATATATGGGTTCGTAGCCAAAATCGAATGGTTGTGTGAGAACGCATATATAGGTTCATAGCCAAAATTGAATGGCTGTGTGAGAACGCACATATGGGTGCATAGCGCTGAAAGGGTTAAGGACCGTTCACGAGTTTTCTCGTGTTTCGTGTCCCAACTGTTACGGACCGCTCACGAATTTTCGCGTGTTTTCTACATACTGTCTTTAGATGTCACTTACTTTGATACATTGTATTTATTTTGTCTATTTAAGTATTTACGTCAATATTCAATGTATTAAACTCGATTGCCTTCATGTTTTTTTTTCGTTTATTTACCGGTGCTTCACGCAATATCATATTTTAAAAAACTAATAGAAACTCTGATAAAATTGACTTTTAAATAAAATTTTATGATAATATCTTTAAATAACTTTTGAAACAATTTTTTTCGAATAATACTTAAAATGCATCCTATTTTACAATTTCTATAAATTTCATACAAATTAATTTTTTTAGTAAAAAAGTTATGATAATTATTAAAAAACTTGATCTTTTTAATATTACCTAAAACTACTTCCAATTATACAATTTCTGAAAGTTGTTCAAAAAGTATAGGTAATAAAGTTTCAAAATTAAGAACAGTAAAGATGACTAAAGATAAATAGCATGACTCAAGCGTGAAATGAAAAAATAGTAATGCATTTTAATATTTTTTACAGTGTAGTATCGTTCACAGCATGCCAGTTTATCTAGTGGATTGTGCATTTCATAACATTTACTTGTTACACCTCATACCGCTATAACTTTATTTACTCCCAACTGATTGTGTAACTTTTTAAGTAATTTTCACCACTAAATTGGTGGATTTTATTACCTACTGTGCTTTATAGAAACACTTCGTCAGTAATTGCGAAAACCTCTAGATAAAGGTAACTAATAATAACAGACAAAAGGAAAGGCGTTGCTAAGGTCAAAGTGGAGGATATTCCAATGTGAACGCCTAAAAAAAAGCAAATTTTTAACAGTTTTTTTTTCTCAGAAACTGTTAATATAATTGAGCAAACTTTTTTTCCTGAAGAGGTGTGGTCGAGGACAATAGAAACATTTTTTTATCGTTTAAAAAGATTTGTGTATTTAACTTATATTGGTGGTTTTACACCCATCAAAAAAAGTTTTATTGTGCTGGCGTAGACAATTCTGGCTCTCCTGGACACGTGAGACACAAAATCGAAAGAGATTCTTAAACTGTATGAATATGATTATCGCATGAACCTCAGGTTTCAAATTTTCATGAAAATTATCAAAATTGCGGCGTTTTGTAAAAAAGTGTGAAAATGAAATTTTTGTGCTACAAATAAGGCAAAATGATGGGTTATAATCAAAACTTTAACATGATTGAGCTTCATGCGATAGCCATAAGTATGCTGAATATTGTGTTAAAATTGAAGTCGATCTATAAAGCCGTTTTTGAGTAATCATCTACGCCACATGCAAAAATCTCGTTGATGCGCGCGCAGTTACAGCCTCTGCTTTGAAACGTTATTACTAGTCAAGAAGGACGGAATCGACTAAACCGACTCTGAGATATTAATTCTATGACTATAAACTATCAAAAAAAGCACAAAAAAAATTCGATTTTTTTAACCCGTCACATTGAAATACCCCCTTAAAATGGGGAGATCTCCCCGATCGGTCGACGAAGTGTTAAATAAACTATAATAAAATTAAACTACAACTACGAGCAATAAACTTCATTTGGACGCCAACATTAAATCTTGCTGAAATACATCGGTTCTCGTTCGATCACCGAAGTTAAGCAGCAACGAGCAGCACGGTCAGTACTTGGATGGGTGACCGCTTGGGAACACCGTGCGCTGTTGGCACTCTTTTGTAGTTTTTGTCAATGTTGACTTTGAATTAACGCATGTTTTATTCACGCTTGGGAACACCGTGCGCTGCTGGCACTCTTTTGTAGTTTTTGTCAATGTTGACTTTGAATTAACGCATCTTTTATTCACGCTTGGGAACACCGTGCGCTGTTGGCACTCTTTTGTAGTTTTTGTCAATGTTGACTTTGAATTAACGCATGTTTTATTCACGCTTTATACTCGGAACCTTCTTATGATTGATCTTCTAGCTACTCAGAGTCCCTTTATGCGAAAATGTGGAAACAGAAATCATGCTACGTTGCATAGTATAACTTTGGAACCAAACGATGTGGTGTAATGGTATTTTGACCAACATTAGTATGTAGACAATTTGAAAGCAAATTGCTACAAAAAATCAAAATTTCATTCTTATCATTTTCTATGGAACTCACGTCCTAAATGATCGATGAGAAGTTTTACAAATGTTGATTTGTATCTTTGCGTTTCGATATTGATCCGAGATCGAAATAAATGATTTAAACATTTCGAATTACGAAATGGGATAATTAAGTTTTACAAAATAAACAAATGTACAAAGAAATGTAAAACATAGGCGCCGGTATACAATTATTCTATACTTAAACACAAACTACGTTCAGCTTTGGAACTTACTCAAAAATAAGAAAACGGAGTGACCTCCAAAACTACCGGAATGTGACCGCCGTATACTTGTTGGCATCTCTTTTTCGTTTTTATTTTGAGCGCTGATAACCAAAATTACGAAAAAAATCGCGATGCAAATTAAATACGACCAAAGACATGGTTCACGAAATTTTCACGAAGGATTTAAAGAAACGGAAAGTCTGTGCTCGATTTATTCTTCGCACCTTAACTGAGAAACAAAAAATTGCTCGTGTTGAACATTGTAAGGACTTTATTAACTCTTTGAGGCACAGGATTTCAGACCAAAAATTGACCCATGTTGCACAGGAATTTTATCGGGTTTTAAATGAAACAAAATTGGTATATTTTTATTAATAACGGTATAATATCATGTAAAAACATAACAATATAGTAATAGTTAATTAAATTTGTTGGTATTGGGCGCGGCTCAAATAGTACCACCGTGCCACGTAGGTTTATGAATGGTACTTGTTAAAACACATATTTTTTCCTAAGCATAGGGGCACTTTGCGCACAGTACAAGACCAGAGTGTGCGAACTTCCTTTTTTTTGTACTACAAAGTGCACATCGTTTACGAGACGAATGTTTTGGTAAATGTTTTGAATCTCGCTTTCTTATTTTTATTGAAACGTTAGGTTTGTGTTTACGTATTTGGATTGATAATGAGTTATTGGTACAGTTAGTTAGTGCGCTATTATCTATAAATGTTTGACTAATAAATCCTTCGGCAGATTGACCTTTAAATGCTTTTAATGTGATTGTTTTACCCAATTGTTTATATAAAATATATGCATTAACAATACACGCATCAAAGAAATAAAACAGTATGCGGTGCCACCATTTTTTACTGCGATGATTAAGGTTGTAATTAAACATTAATTGATCAAATTTATCCATTGCATTCACATTATTATTATAATCCGCGATCAGAGAAGGACAAACATAAACAATTAAGAAAAATTATTTTTTTGTGTTACTCCACAAGTTGCATGGTGGAACAAATAAAATCCCACCATGCTTTCATCATTTGCAAACAAATTTAACCATTTATTTTTATTATAAAGCTCGTTACTCACTTATAAAGAACAAAATTTTATAAAAATTAACTTACCTCTGCGATTTTTTACATGAAACTAAGAAAAAAATGTTAGTGCAGTAAACCTTCTGCTTATAACAATTGGTCAACCGATAATTGTGTGTTGAATGTTGCCAACACAAGGAATACATTTGTAACATTCTTGGAAGATATTACCAACTACTTTACGTAAATAAGACGAAATATAAACCTATGCACATGCAGCTACTGCAAGATTTCGAGCTGGGACTAAAAATGTCCCACCATGCTGTGAAATACATCAAAAAGGTGGGACACTTTTAACACTAGAACTACCGACAATTCAGCAAACCTACTTCTACCAAAACCAGTCAAAATGACTGGTCTTAAAAAAATACTTAATAATAGAATATTTTTAAATTTGTTGCTTCATTACTTTCTTACAAAAGGAAATCCATGTTTTATGTAATACATTTTTGGTATTATTAACTTATTTAATGAGTTAGGATTATCCCTTACACATTAGTAAACACAATGCTCCTCGCGCATGGTTCCGTCTGCAGCAATTTCATTTTATGATTCTAGTAAAATACTTTCATTAGAATCTTCAGAACTTGAAAACACTCGAACACGTCTACTTTTACGTAAATTCGAATTATTTTCACATTCGCTTTCGGAAGATTTCTGAACATATTCTTTGTCTAAATCATCATTGTCGGTTCTGTCACTATCAACAAGATTATCGTGAATACCCCACGATTCAATTTCATTTTCTTCTGGTTCATCTTCACAGTCATAAAGTTCACCATCTTCTATATCAGAGCATTCCATTGGTATATCATTCAATTTTTGCAATACTTCACAAGTTTTCAATCGTTTTGCCATTTTCAGGGCTTAGAAAGACTACAACAAAACTATTTATTATAAAAATGAGTATATAATATTTGTATTTATTTTCTCATCTTACACTAATTGAAACAATATGTCGTATACTGAATATATTGTTATATTAACAAGAGCATGATGGTCTTCCAGCGGCTGTAATAAATGCACTGATTGAATGCAGTAACTTCTCTATTTGATGGTTGTTTTTACAATGTGCCTGATATAATACCGTGATCTGGCAAGCGAGCAAATTCCAAAACAAAACAATAACACATTCCTAACAGAATCTTCAAATGTTTTACGACTTCAGATCTAAATAAACCCCTTAATAAATACCAGTCAAAATGACTGCTGTTGGTATAAGTAACCATAGTATCAATTTATTTTGATTCAGAATAAATAAAATATTTAAAAAATATATTTTACTGTTTCTTTAGTTATCACCGCAAAAGTCATTACACCATTTCGGAAAAAAAATGTAACATAAAGTAGAAATATTTAAATCAAATTGTAAAACCAGTCAAAATGACTGATCTTAAAAAAATACTTAATAATAGAATATTTTTAAATTTGTTGCTTCATTACTTTCTTACAAAAGGAAATCCATGTTTTATGTAATACATTTTTGGTATTATTAACTTATTTAATGAGTTAGGATTATCCCTTACGCATTAGTAAACACAATGCTCCTCGCGCATGGTTCCGTCTGCAGCAATTTCATTTTATGATTCTAGTAAAATACTTTCATTAGAGTCTTCAGAACTTGAAAACACTCGAACACATCTACTTTTACGTAAATTCGAATTATTTTCACATTGGCTTTCTGAAAATTTCTGAACATATTTTTGTCTAAATCATCATTGTCATTTCTGTCACTATCAAGAAGATTATCGTGAATACCCCACGATTCAATTTCATTTTCTTCTGGTTCATCTTCACAGTCATAAAGTTCACCATCTTCTATATCAGAGCATTCCATTGGTATATCATTCAATTTTTGCAATACTTCACAAGTTTTCAATCGTTTTGCCATTTTCAGGGCTTGGAAAGACTACAACAAAACTATTTATTATAAAAATGAGTATATAATATTTGTATTTATTTTCTCATCTTACAGTAATTGAAATAATATGTCGTATACTGAATATATTGTTATATGAACAAGAGCATGATGGTCTTCCCGCGGCTGTTATAAACGCGTTCATTGAATGCAGTAACTTCTCTATTTGATGGTTGTTTTTACAATGTTGCCTGATATAATACCGTGATCTGGCAAGCGAGCAAATTCCAAAACAAAACAATAACACATTCCTAACAGAATCTTCAAATGTTTTACGACTTCAGATCTAAATGAATGCCTTAATAAATACCAGTCAAAATGACTGCTGTTGGTATAAGTAACCATAGTATCAATTTATTTTCATTCAGAATAAATAAAACATTTAAAAAATATATTTTACTATTTCTTTAGTTATCACCGCAAAAGTCATTACACCATTTCGGAAAAAAAATGTAACATAAAGTAGAAATATTTAAATGAAATTGTAAAACCAGTCAAAATGACTGGTGCGGTAGTTCTAGTGTTAATCCCACAGTGCCCCAAAGAGTTAAAACAAGTAGACGGAACCGCACGTTCGTGGAATCTGTTGTAACTGGTGATGAGACTTGCTGATTCAAGTACGATCCTCTCCGAAATCGAAAAAATTACATTTCCAGAAGTGACGAGAGAAGACAATGTTGATTTGTTTTTACGACTCTAAAGATATTATACTTCGAGAATTCATTGCACAGGGTCAAAATGTCACTGGCGAATATTATCTGGATGTTATGGAGCGTTTGTGGAAGAGAAGTTGGCTCTTGTTGCACTCGAATGCACCGTCTCATGGGTCCGTCGCTGTCCAAGAATTTTTGGCGAAAAAACAAGTCTGTGTTCTTCTACATCCTCCGTATTCCCCTGATTTGTCTCCATGTCACTATTTCCTATTCCCGAAACTAAAATTGGCTATGACGATATACAGTAAAACCTGTTTTTGTGCGGTGGATAGGGACCGCATAAAAGAAATCGTACAAAAAAATATTCGAAAATTTTATAAATTCTTACATATAATAAACAATTTTGTGCGATATACTACCTACAATTTTTTTTATGCGGTGGATAAGGACCGCATAAAAAAAGTCGGACTAAGAAAATACATCAATGATTTATGAAATAGATGAGAGAATGCTTTCAATTAAATTAAATAATTAAATTAGACCTATAGAAATGGTAAAAATATTTAATTCTTCGTTGTACATATACATGGAGAAGTTTTTACATTGTACATTAAATAGTTTGCTGCTACTCGTCGTAATCCAAAACGCGCATCTTCTTGTGACGAATTGGTTGAAAATCGCTTCCGTCGCTTGAAGATAGGATTTCAATTGATTTGTTTTTTAGTACCATAAACTCAGTGATCAGTTTTTGTGACGATGGTCGACTGGTCAATTGCTTGTAAACGCAACGATAGTGAGACATGCATGATCTCAGCTCTTTTTCGAATTTTAAGCGTCTTTCCGCTTTGGTGTCTACTTTACGAAAATGCGTTTCCAATTTTTTCGAAATTTGGATCCCTGCATATATTTTATCTGCTGTAATAGATTCCGGTTCTTCTTGTCCATTTTCATATTCTATCAAACTATTGATAATGTCACTATCATCGACAGTTTGGTCCTTAATCATCTCGTCTAGGTCATTATCGCCGAAAGAATTAAAGCCGTCTCCGCCGATGTTATGTGCAAGCGCACTAATTTCAGATAATAACGTTGACGTGTTTTCGGTATCGTTTCGATTAATTACACATTCATATATTTCGTCCACAACATGTATATGTACATGATAGGAAACGTTAAACTGGTGCTAACGCCGCTAAGATTCATATACCGCATAAAAATAAATCGCACAAAAAAATTGCACAAAAATAAAATCGCACAAAACCAATCGCATAAAAAAAGACCGCACAAAAACAGGCTTTACTGTATTGGTTTTATGACGATGCTACACAAGTCGAAAACGCCGTGACGAGGGTCATTGAGGCGATTCCGAAAAATAACCTAAAAAAATCTATACAAGCATTGGTTGAACGTGCCCAGCGGTGTATCGATGCGGAAAGGATGTATTTCGCATAAAAATAAACAAAATTGCCAAAATAACTATTTTCCCGACATACTGTCTATTAACGGCCAATCGTCGCATTGCACATTTTTCACCGTCCCTTTATTTCATCATTCTCCTTCAGAAACATTCATGCAAAAGGAGGATCACTTCTTTTTCGACGCTCGAACAGTTCCCACGCATCGCCATAGTTCAGTAAAATAAACCGTATCATACACAGTGCCAAGGTTCCTTCATTTCAAAATCCTAAGTATCCGAAAGGGACTCAGCATATCGGCAATTTTCCGATCGCAGATTTACAACCTTCGGTGACGCGGTCAATAATTGGATCCGTCGTATCGGATGCGATCCCAGACAGCACACAGATATCTAAACTACGTCTAAAAGATAACCTTTTTTCAGGAAAGATATCTTTCAATAATGACGTAAAGGCATCAGAAAGATGACGAAAAGTTGTCTTGTGACCCGTTTTTCGTTGCCTAAAACATGACGTTCAGACAAGTCTGAAAGACAACATCCAGGCATCATTAACACTAGAACTACCAAGGAGGTCAAAATGACTTGTTTGACATTTCTTATAATTATAACTCATTTCAGGTACATTTTGTTTCTGAAAATTTTGCACAACTTTTTCTAAGGTATACCAATAATTAATTCTGTAAAATAGTTTACTTTTTTGTTTATCATTTTGTTGTAAATTTGTATGTAGTATACCTACATATACCGGGATGAGTCATTTTGACCCCCACGGAACATTGGTTTTCGGTGCTGTTCTATTGTATCGTGGAAATTTTTGTGGCACGTAATCTGAAAGATACACAGAGAAACCGTTATTTTGTGTCCTAATACCTCTATAAAATCGAAGGATTATATTCTTGTTGCGTTACGCGCCCAATAAACTTGGGCACTCATTAGCGTAGCAATTTATTATCTAGTCGTAAAAGAAAATATTTCAAACTCAAAGATCTGTCAACAACAAAAAAAATGTTGTTCCCACGATTTGAACTGTTTACGCTTGATCATTACTTGCAGTATTTACTTCAATGAAGTTCCCTCAGATTACTTTCAGTCGATCATCAGAAACGCTGCCATATACAACTCAGTCGTCTATCAGAAACAGTGAAACACAACTCTCAGTACAACTATATTCACTGTAACCTTGTCCTAACTATATCAGAAAATATCTGTAAAGTTTTAGAATTATATGTTTGTGCAAATCATATCGCAAACTGCTGAAATATTGTAATTTAAGAAACAAGTCATTTTGACCCCTCCGGTAGAAGTAGGTATACGTCAATCGTCGGTATTTTTAGTGTTAAGATAATAACGAGAAAATGGAGGGAAAATGCCATACCGCACCGCAGGCGTCCGAACGATTATCCGCTAAAATATGTGATTTTCCACATAAAAAATACTGCACAATAGTAGAACAGCTGGTATAGAAATTGTGAAAAGAAATAAAGCCATTTCTGACGTTTTATACATTTATCTATCATATGCGCAAAGATATATCATTGTCCACATTTTTCACAAGTCTTACTAAAGACGTCATATCGCAGTTCGATACTAAAAGAGTTACATTTAACCCGCAACTGCGTATAATATTCTTTATTTTACTTTTCTTTGCGAACTGATCCAATAGTCCGATGTTTTGCCTTTTTATTTTTTTTTTACCCATGCTAATTAGATCGACAGTTAACATTCATTAGCCGTTATAGCGTGTTCGTTACAACCCACCCCCGTCAAGTAGACTCATACCATATTTTGCTCATATTTTGCAATTTTCTTCGATAGCATTGGTTGGCAGACAACGAATAGAAAAGAACAGAGACCGAAGGTTCGGTAATACGTCGAACAACATTAACGACGTAAACATTTTCTGTCTGGAATTAGGGATAATACCGTACTAGTGGGAAGCAGGGGTTGACAATAGTTACAATACTGGTTTCGGTTGCGAGAACTGTTATGGAGAACCGAAAAAATGTCATGATTTTTACTGGGTATACCGGTTTCGGTTATCATACCAGGTTGTTCAATAAGTTTTGTCGTTCGATAAGAAAAACACAATGTTATGGTTCAAAATACACTTTATTATTCAGTATAATCTCCCTGAACATTAATGCACTTGCTCCAACGATCCTCCAATCTGTGGATCTCATCCCTGAAGTGAGATTCCGGAAGGTCTGCAAAATACGCTTCAACAGCCGTTATGACCTCTTCATTTGACGAAAAACGCTTGCCACGCATACATTTTTTGACTTCTGGAAACAAATGGAAGTCGCTGGAAGCCAAATCTGGTGAATACGGCGGATGCTCCAACAATTCGAACTTTAATTCATGGATTTTAGCCATTGTCAAAATGCTCTTGTGACACGGTGCGTTGTCCTGATGAAAAAGGATTTTTTTTTTTACATCTGCAAACCGGATCTTTTTTCACGAATTTTTTCCTTCAACTGGTCCAAAAGGTTGCAATAATATTCAGAATTAATTGTTTTACCAGTTTGCAAGTAATCCACAAATAAAATTCCTTTCGCATCCCAAAAAACTGATGCCAGAACCTTCTTGGCCGATTCCTGGACACGAACTCGTTTCGAAGCCGAACAACCAGGTTCACACCGCTCTTTAGCCTCTTGTTTTGATTTACGATCATGGTGATAGACCCAAGTCTCATCCATAGTGATGAATCGACGCACAAAATCCACTTCATCCTTTTTAAAACGCTCCAAATGTTGTTGAGAAAGTCGCATTCGAATGCGTTTTCGTTCAATTGTTAGCGAATGCGGCACCCAATGTGCACACAGCTTTTTAAAACTCAAAATTTCATTTAAAATATGACTCACACTGCCTAATGAGATGTGTAGAGCCTCTACTAAATCTCTCTCAGTCAATCGACGATCTTCCAAAACCATATCCTGTACTTTGGCTTTGATTTCTGGTGTTGATGCGGTTTTTGGACGTCCTTCACGTGGATCGTCTTCAAGGCTTGTACGACCACGTTTAAATTCAGCAACCCATTAGCCGATGTTTGCCTTTTTATTTTTTTTAGCCGTGCTATTAGATCTTTCTACTGTTCTAATTGAAGGTGAACGTTCATTATACACTCCTAACATTCGTTCGTGAATTTCTTTTGGTGCTGCACCTTCCAAAAATAAGAATTTTATCACTGCACGATATTCAATTTTTTCCATTGTCGAAAATACTGTGACACGGCGACACTAAATGGCTTGTAAACAAAGAATGAATTGACTGATTGAAATGAACCTTCACATACGTTGATAAGAAGAGTGAACCAACAAAACAAAAACAAATTTGGACTAGTAGCAACGCCCTCAACAAAACAAAACAAAACTTATTGAACAACCTGGTATATCGTTCCAATATAGGCTATGGATCAATTATAATTTATAAAATATAAAAAGGTACATATAAGTCAGGAAATACCGTGTTTTGGGATATTACTAGTGTCTCTATTTCTGCTGCATTATTTCAATATTTTTGCCACTGTCAATGCCTTTACTATAATTTAATGTTTGAAGTTATAAACTCATTGTAAACTAATATTCGCTGATATACGAAATATAGCAGCCTTGCTTAATGCAAATAAAAAAAGGAAACTAAGTGGATAAATGGATTAATACATAAAATGCAAAATCAAAGAATAGTAACCGGCAACGGAAATTTTCTGACCGCGATTTATTTTGATCCCCGATGTAATATAATTTCAAACCGGTAACAAATTCGCGGTTCAAACAATTTTTTCTCTCACATGCATACACAAGAATAGAAGCTGTCAATATGCAACAAAATGTGAGCTCATTCAATGGGGATTAATTAATTGAAGAAGCAATTGCGAAAGTTGAAGACGAAGATAAATTTGAAAATAAGCTAAGAATTTGCATTACGCTAAGAAAATATGCACTTTTGTAATCGAAAATGGAATTGAAGATTTCATAAAAGGATGTTCGAAAGATTTCTCTAACGTTTTAACTTTTTGAAACAGCAGTAAGCGGTATGAGTTGAAAAAGTGAACAAACTTGGATCTAACTGTTCCACCAACGGAGCTGAGTGTGGAACAGTTATTTTCTGGATTAAAATACACTTTGTCTCCACAATAATCAAAACTTTGTTCAAGTACCGTACAGTAATATATTAACCATACCCTTCTATAAAAAAATGTATGTAAATAATGAAAAAAATAAATAAGTTTAGAATTACCAAAATAAGTTAAGTATTAATTTATATATTATATACCTGACTGACTTGATATTATACTATGTTATAAAATATAACCGATATAATATTATAGATAGACAGTTATGACATTTTCGTTTTAGTCAGAATTGGTATATAATAGTTTGAAACTGTTATTTTCGCAACCTTTTCAATCTCTGATAAGCGGTGACGAAAGTGACCTAAAAGATATGCTGCAAATAAAACTATCGACAAAATATCTGACAACTTCTTTTTACAGATAACACGGAAAACAGCCGGTTCTTCGTTGACTTACTTTGCTCTTATTTTATTGCGTCATTGCTCAATACGTTTCGGAACCCTTAGTCTGTTGGGAGAGTAATTTTTTATCGCTGAATAATGTTCCCATTTCTTTAGACCATTACTGTTTTCTTTCATTTAATCAAGAATCGGTTGTTTTCTATTTAAATATTAATTCCTGAGGTTGACATAGAAATAAAAACATCACAGATCGACACTGTGAGCTTAAGTGTTATTAAAGTAAGACATTAAAACTGTATTGAACGTAAAATACCCAAATTTGGTACATCTGTTTATTTACAAATTCGTTACGAATTTGTAAGGCATACGAATGTGTATACAGTATACTGTATACAACACATATAATGCGTTTGCAAAATTGCAAATATAATAAACTGCCATGTGCACATGCTTATATATTAAGTGTGTCTGAAATAAGTTGGTTAAGTGTATGAATAGTGAGTATACTGGCAGTATATTTATACAGATTAACAGTATAAACTTTCAAAACTTCCAAATAACAGAGATCAATATTATTTAATAGGTACGTTCCTAAGAGTGTCTGCTATAATTTTTTCTCCGTTTTCGGTAAGAAGGAGATTTCCCTGCCATGATGCTTCACTATTTCCATTTACTACAAGGTCAGCCTTAAAAAGAGACACACAAAAATTAATGAATGTACACATACGAAAGGTAGCTACAATGTCTTATAAATACCTGCAGCTTCTCCCAAACTTTCTTTTTTGGATTTAGCACATCATCCGCTGTTCCATTTTCATAACCCTCGACAATCACTTTGTCACCAGGTGCACTGTTAGGTGGTGGTCTTAAAGGCTCAACTCGTCTTGTTGGTTCTTCACTATATCCACAGCAATATTAAATTATAATTAAGCATATGATTGTCTCGAGAAGGGACATTAATGCCTTAACCTACGATTTACGTTCGAGAATTTTAAGCCGAAAACATAAACAAGCTCGCGCAACCTTCGAGCCATTCGCATGACTTGTTTAGTACGAAGTTTAGTGAACTTGTCGAATCGTATCACACCATTGCAGATTATTAACCCTTTGCGCTCGACCGGTGCCTCTCAGGCACCAGTCGCATCGATGCGGTAAATTGAGTAGTAACGGTGTTTATTTGTGTTTGGCCTAATGAATATCGCTTGACAAGTCTACCTGGCCTTTTGTAGATCATTTTATGAGGTGTCTACATAGCTATAAAGATGTCTTATCTCAAAAACACAAACGAAAATCAATGCGTGCATTATGCCTTGAGAATAATAGAACGCTGATAGACGTCGCAACGCTTATTTTGTTAGGCCAAGCGTATTTTGTTACATTAGAACCGCGAAGCGATGAAATACTGCAGAGTATGATTAAATCGTGCAAAATGAAGGTACCACAGACTTGAGGGGTTATGCCTACTTGGGATCAGCAAAATGACATGATTTTCAAAATTTTTTTTGCCGTTTTAGTGAGTACTAATTAAAATTCGCAAAATACTAGCAACAAGTACGTATTTAGTGGTATTTGTATAAATTTTTTTATAAGAAAATATTAAAAAATGGAGGAAATATAGCCCTTATCCTAGAGCTTCTGTTTATTTTCATCACTTGCGGTGACCACGATTTCTCAAAAACTACTTCACCGATCGGACTCTAATTGTATATACTTATTTGTCATTACAATAGGCAGGGCCTGAACGAAGGATTTTGAAAAATTTTAATTTTTACGAGAATGGCAGCAATTTTACGAAAAAATCCGTCTTTTGCGGTGGTCTAACTGTCGTTTTTATGTTGTAACTTTTTTTTTATTACCGAAATAAAAAATCCTTCGTTCAGGCTCTGCCTATTGTAATGACAAATAAGTATATAAAATTAGAGTCCGATCGGTGAAGTAGTTTTTGAGAAATCGTGGTCACCGCAACCATACGTTTTTAAAAACACAGTTTCGAGATAATTGCGTTTAAAGTTTCAAGCTCTTTACTAATCATACATAGTAGCGGTCCAGATAAACGCTTATAATTTTTGAACGTGTGCTCCGATTCTTATGTACTTTTGAGGAAATATTCTTAAAATGATGTACATTAAGAAAATGCAATAAAAAAAAGTCGATTTTTTTCACCAACCCAAGTAGGCATAACCCCTTAATGGAAGACAAAGTATTGTAGCACCGCTCCTATATCAATTGCTTTTACAAGATTGTAAATAGGCTTCTTTGCGAAATTTTTGGCAGTCAAAGTGTTAACGCTTTGCGCTCGACCGGTGCCTCTCAGGCACCACGACATGTGATGCGCCAACTTTAGCGGTGCCTCTCAGGCACCACTCGCATCGATGCGGTAAATTGAGTGGTAACGGTGTTTATTTGTGTTTGGCCTAACGAATATCGCTTGACAAGTCTACCTGACCTTTTGTAGATCATGTTATGAGGTGTCTACATAGCTATAAAGATGTCTTATTTCAAAAACACAAACGAATTTCAATGCGTGCATTATATCTTGAGAATAATAGAACGCTGATAGACGTCGCAACGCTTCTTTCAATTCGCTTCTTTAAAAAAAAGGTAGAAAAAGAACCAATCACGGTCTTCGCACTTTTGAGATAAAATGTCTTATCTCAAAAATACTTGCAAACGCGGGTTGGACTCTGTCTTCGACATTAGTTCGAATTCAACCTTCTTGGCAATCGCAATATTTCTTTCAAAGTTAGTGAGCCCAATAAGTATGGAACACGACGAAGAAATTACTTCTAGTGAAGATGAGTTCAATTTTTCGGCAATAACGAACGAAATGACATCACTACATAGACAGCTTGCCCATGAGAATGAAGACGGAAGTGATGAAGATAGTGACGACGTTATAGGTGTAAGAAGACGAAAAATCCGAATAAACGATAGTGAATCTGAAAGCCAAAGTGACCAAAAGCCAACGTAGCACAGCTTCTACTTCACAGAGCACTTTTGAAATGATCCGACTTAATGGGAAGCTGCATGTTATTTTAATGGGACAAAAAAAGGATTGCAAAGTTTGTTCCCAACGAAAGTCCGGCCAAAGACGACAAACTGTGTACTATTGTGACACATGCCCCGACAAGCCAAGAATGCACATTGGAGATTATTTTACAAAATACTACAAGAAGAAAAATTATAGAACGTAATCCTTAATAAATATCCTTCATTAAGTTAAATAAATGTATGTAATGTTAAAATATACGAGTTTAAAGTGTCCTATTGTGCCTAAAATTATTTTAAGTTAACAGAAACGAACTCATGAAATAGGCGCGCGCGCGGCAGATTACTGTCGAGTTGCTGGTCAGCCCGAGAGAAAAGCGTGTCGAGCGCAAAGGGTTAATTTTGTATTACTTGCATCTACCAGAATGATTACATCAGGTTGTAATTACTTATCACATATTCCACAAATATTTATAATTTTAGGAGGGCGCCGCCGCTAATTTTTACCTTTGGCCCGATCATTGTATATCATCGGCATAGCCCTTTTATTCACTTTTGCCCCGATCATCTACTACGGGTTATGCCCGTAATATTTACGTTTGGTCCGATCATCTACTACGGGCTATGCCCGTAATATTTACGTTTGGTCCGATCATCTGCTACGGGCTATGCCCGTAATTGCAGGTTAACACTTTGCGGACCGAGCATTCTATTGCTAATCGTACCCAGTGGCCGGGTATTTTTTTGCGTCAAATATTTTTAAATTAGTGATGATTTGTTAGTAGTTAACACGTTGACTGCCACGGTGGTCACCGGTGACCGGTGCAAAACATTTGACTAAAAATGCAAAAAATTCGCAATGAAGCCTGTTTGGAATCTTGCAAAAGCAATTGATATTGGAACGGCGCTTCAATACTTTGGCTTCTAACAACTCTGCATTACTTTAATTTTGCACGATTTAATTATACTCTGCAGTATTTTATCGCATCGCGGTTCCAACATAGCAAGAAACGCTTGGCAGTTAAAGTGTTAAACTGTCCACAAATATTTCTGTAATATTGCTAATCGTTTTGTCGCTATCCATATTTCAGAGCTTCAAATAATTAATTCGCAACACAAATTACGAAAAACTGCGGCTGACAATCACGTAGCAACTGTGTGATATCTCGTCACCTGCCTCGAACGACAGAATATGCAAGACGATATATCTCAGTGGCCCAGAATGACGAAATACGTAAGACGATATATCTCGTCAATGGCCCCGAACGGCGAAATAGCAATGACGAGATATCTCGTCATCCGTCCGCAAAGTGTTAAGGGGTTAATGCCTTGTTCCCAAATATAACTAATTACAAAGAAACCTTACACAGATGCACAAAGTACCATGCCGTGGGATTGAATTCCTCTAAGACTGGCAGCTTTCAAGTTTGCCAGAACGACAACCATCCTGTCTTGCATTTCCTCAATTGGCACGTAATTTACAAGGCCACTGACAATAGTACGAGGACCACTGGGTTCTCCTAGATCTATTTTCTCCACATACAATGTATCAGCCTGAGGATGTTTTTCTACTTCAACAATCTTCCCCACTCTGATATTCAGCCGTGATGGTACAATTTCACCGATTACTTCTGCACATTAAAAAAATATTGTAAACATTACAATACAATAAAGGTAAAAAAAAAGTATTGAATATATCACCCACATAATACCCGCATGCTAAGGAGTACAGGAAGCCATGAAATTTAAATATTTACAGTAGAATTCCAAACTGTTACTGTGCAATTTTATGTAAAAGCATTTAAACGTTTCTGTATGTATATATACTTTAATTTACATTTTTATTTTAATTTGATGTATAACCCTTATTCAGTTTTTGTATATTAAATAAAGGTAGGATGATCATTCTTATTTCAAGACATTCTCTATTATATATAACTAGAGACTTACGTTGCTTATTTGGGGGTGGATATGCTTTCTTGGAAAGATTCTTTAATTTCGGGCAACTTTCAAATTCTTTCCTAATCGGGTCTAATAGCTTATTAATATATATTTCAACTGCATTCTTTAAATCCCCGGGATGTATTTCCTCATTGGCAAATGCCTTTTCTAACGCGGAGTATTCAGCAAATGATATATCGCCACCTAAAAACATTATTATTATTATTCTTATTAGTCAATAGCATGCCAATCGTAGGTTGTGCAATACAGTAATAAATTATTACATACCGAATTCTGCAGTTCTGGACACATTAAAAGATTCACCGTCTTTCAACAGTGGGAATATAACACGTTCTGCAAATGCTAGAACACCATTTTCTGTAATGTTTCCAGGCTCACAAAATGCTTTCTTTAACTTCTTCTTAACTGCTGCTGGGTTGTCCAAGAGATCGATTTTGGAATCTTCTTCGGATGATGACATTTTTGAACCAGCCAATCCTGGAACTGTAAAAAGGATTATAAATTTATGGTTTTTTATAGTTTCTTCATTTAATCTACATTCTTTCAGATTTCATACATACTTACTCATAGGATTCATTAAATGTATACGTTTCTCATATCCCAGCAGCGGTAAATATTTCTCAGCGAAAGTAAAAATCTTCCTTTGGTCGACACCGCCAAATTGTGCATCTACTTTAAGGTAATGTTCGTCAAGTGCTTGTAAACCTGGATACAATAAACCAGACAGTAATGGATGCATTACTTGTTTCACTACCTCAGCACCCGCCTTCTTTGCATCGTGCTCAGTGACTACAGAAGCTAACCGATAAACATCTAAGGTGTATTCCCTTCAAGAGAAAATATCGATGTATCAGCTCAATAATATTAATTCTATGAGTGGCATGTAGTATATTTTTCAATTTTAGCAAGTTATTTACTTTGATAATTCGAAGTCTGTGCCTTTGACAAACTTCAACTTATCCAAAGGTACGTCGATTGACCTAAGCATTGCTTTAATGACAGCTTCATAGTACTCTGTGCGAACTTGCAAAAGTTCCCACGGTGCTTTCATGTTATCAAGATAAGCATGAAGATCGGCGAATAAAATTGTCACTTCCGAGCCAGCCCTTAAAAAGTCAGCTATTTTCGACATTGGCACAAAGTATCCTATATGCGGCTTTCCAGTGGTAGCAGTGCCCCAGTAAAGTTTCAGGTCTCGCTCCTTTAAGATACTTTGTAGTTTATCATCCCCGAGCCATTCAGCCAAATTCCTTGTAATGAGCTCGTACTTTTCGCTCCACGTCAGTTCAACCATGTCTGTAACGTGCTGTTGAAAGATCTAATTTAATTAATAATAATAGAATTACCTTATGCGCAACAAAAAATGTTAACCCTTTGCGAATAACTTGTAATGGGCGTTGCCAATGCTGTCCGGTCAAAATTATTTTTGCAGTAACGGTATGCTGCTGTAAATACACAAACGTAAAAAAGAAATAATGCAGCACAGATGCCACACATTAACGCATTATACTTATGTCGTACATGTCACACTTATTTTTCTCATATAACTCCTTATATGCCTGTATGATCGGTGTCGACTGCAAAGGGTTAAAACTAAACGCGCCATGTAAATATTAAAAATGAAGATGCAACTGTATTCGCAAAATTACTGTAATTAGTGAATTCCTCCGATAATGACAGGGACGTGTAATGTGCACGTGCAGTTGGCTTGTCAAGAACGCATACTTAACCTTGAAAAAAGCAACGTGTGATATCTGTCAAAAGTCAAACGAATAGTATTATATTCATTTCATGTTGGAAATTCTACGACTAGATCGATTTTCAACGATATGTTATAAGTTTCCTCAAAACCAGCTGTTCCAAAATTAATCGTCTCAGTTATTCTAAATGAACGAAATCAGTGTTTTATAAAAAAGAAAGCTACTGTATATAAAAGTAAAGGAATATTTTATTGGTATTATTGGCCAGGTAGTTATTGCAATTACTAAACTTCTGGAGAATCAAACCTTTTACGGCCGAGTAGCAGATTCACAACGTTCTCTGTTCAGCGGAAGCGGCAGAGTACAACAATATAACGTAAAACGCATGCGCACAACACACTAGCGCAGCAATGCGTTGGACATTTCAAAATGTGTATTAGGAAACAAGGATGAAGATTGAGTCACACTGCAGATCCTGGATACAACCGCAAACTTTTTATCAAAATTTCGTCATGCTACGTAGAAAGATTTATGCATACAAGATTAGAGATTATTAATCCTTTGACTGCAAAAGGCGTATATATACGCCCTCAGAAATCCATCAATATATACGAAAGGCGTAAATATACGCCCTTTGTATTTATTTATTCCATGCCCTTGTTACTAAACCTATATAATTTCATCCAAGGACTTTTTCCTTCGAATGACATATAACACAGTTTCTCTGAAAGAAGAATATTTTGACATTATCACGTGCAATGATTCACAGGAATATTAATGTAGCAGAGTATGATAAAATAACGGTACAACCGATATCATGGAATATAGTGTTGACTAACAGAAAAATGAATTTATATGTGAATAGCTATCCATGTTGTAACAATGCAAGCACTTATTTAAATTGTGTACAATTAAAGATACATACCAATACGATATGTGCCAGGCAGGCTTCGTGGAATATGTGTTTGCAATAATATACTACTAACTCTTTTGGTTCTGCAAGGAAACAGCATAAATATTAAGTGTGCAATGCTTACTTTCCCTGAAAAGAACTAAGCAAAATGTTTTATACCTCTTAAAATTATTTTTTTATGGCAAGCCCCACATATTTGGTCATCTGAAAGAAGCAAATTACATTTTACTTTGCCCTGAAATATCGCATCATTACTGTTGCTTTCTTTAAATGACTAAATGGGTTTCAACGTACTTTGTAATTGGAGACACAAAAATATGCATTAATATATAAATAGCAGGAAATATCATGAAATCTTCCGATTTTAAGAGAATCAATATTTTCTATTGCTGTGCAACAAATTTATTCGGCGTTGATCTATTTTAAGCTATTTTAGAACAACTACTAATCTCTAATCCTTATGAAATGACTGAGTACGATATATAGTACTATACAGTAAAACCTGTTTTTGTGCGGTCGTTTTTTATGCGATTTTGTTTTTGTGCGATCGGTTTTGTGCGATTTTTTTTGTGCGATTTATTTTTATGCGGTATATGGATCTTAGCGGCGTTAGCACCAGTCTAATGTTTCCTGTCAATGTACATATACATGTTGTGGATGAAATATATGAATGTGTAATTAACACTAGATTGCCCAAGGCAGTCATTTTGACTGTTTTTTAATTTCAATTAGAAAAACAATTATGAAATTGATGACACAATTTCTTAGAATTTGGTGACTTTTTCTATAACATATAAATGGGTTTATGAATAATTGTAGTTACTTCCGCCCTCCTTTATTTCCGTATATATATATGTGTTATACCTATATTGCCCAGAAGCAGTCATTTTGACTGCTTGGTAAATTTTAAATAATCAAAAGATTTTTATTTATTGAATTGAGTAAATTTCTTATATGACCTGTCCGGCTTTGTATTGAAATATGATGCATGATAAATTGTCGATTTGGGCGTATACTTGATAAGTGTCAGTTGCTCAATAAGCTAAAGTAGTACTAGTTATTCGAATCTTTATAAAGTGTTGTTCTAACAAGTTGTTTATTTTATTTCTTTTGCGCTCTAACTTTATGAAAAAAATGTCGAACAGCAATGAGTTATTGGAAAAGCTAACGAACATAAGTGAAGAGTGCTCCGATATAGAATCAAATGCAACAAATTCTGAACTATCATCTGAAGATGAAGCGGATTATATTCAAAGTGAAACATCTGACGCTGAAGATAGTGATGAAGAGTCGATCACCAATGATGAAAATGAAAGTGTCATCAATATGCCCAGGAAAAGGTGTAGGGTGCTAACTAGTTCAGATTCTGATGAAGAAACTGAAAATACGTTTCAGGAGGTCGAAACAGCTGCTGATGGTACTGTGTGGACAAAAATTGACGAAGATGGTATTCCTGGAAGGATACCATCTGCTTGTATTTTCAAGAGTGTGAAAGGGCCAACAGGCTACGCAAAAAGGAACATTGTGGCAGATAATCTTATCAGTGCATTATCGTCGATAATAGATAACTATATTATCAAACATATAAGAAAGTGCACAGAAGAATGTCGCCGAATTTTGCGGAACGGTTGGACAATATCATTACCGGAAACACGTGCATTTATTGGGATTTTATATGCTCGTGGAGCTTACGAGGCAACAAATTTTAAATTGAGTTATTTATGGTCAACGAAGTGGGGTCCCGAATCTTTTAGAAAAACTATGGCCAGAGAAAAGTTCAAGCAAATCCTACGATTTATTCATTTTGACAAAAGAACCGAATGCAGTAGGCGCCTACAATCAAATAAATTTGCCTTGCTTTCGGAAATATGAGTTACGTTAATTGAAAACAGTTAATATGTACAGTTAATATTTACTAATAACCTGTCATATAACTGTAAATAACATAAAAAATATTAAAAATTAATTTTAAACAAATTTCTTTACATATTTGTTATTTTTTCACAATGCAGTCATTTTGACTGTTTTTGGGCAATATAGGTATACAAGAAATCTCGGGCAATCTAGTGTTAATCGAAACATTACCGAAAACGCGTCAACGTTATTATCCGAAATTATAGTGCGCTCGCATATAACATCGGCGGAGAAGGCTTTGATTCTTTTGGCGATAATGACCTGGACGAGATGATTGAGGACGAAACTGCCGATGATAGTGACATTATCAATAGTTTGATAGATTATGAAAATGGACAAGAAGAACCGGAATCTATTACAGCAGATAAAGTATATACAGGGATCCAGATTTCGAAAAAATTGGAAAGGCATTTTCTCAAAATAGATACCAATGCGGAAAGACGCTTAAAATTCCAAAAAGGACTGAGATCGTACATGTCTTACTATCGTGACGTTTACAAGCAATTGACCAGTCGACCGTCGTCACAAAACCTGATCACTGAGTTTATGGTACCAAAAAACAAATCAATTGAAATCCTATCTTCAAGCGACGAAAGTGATTTTCAACCAATTCATCACAAGAAGATGCGCGTTTTGGATTACGATGAGTAGCAGCAAACTATTTAATGTATAATTTGAAAACTTCTCCATGTATATGTACAATGAAGAATTAAATATTTTTACAATTTCTTTAGGTCAAATTTAATTATTTAATTTAATTGAAAGCATTCTCTCATCTATTTCATAAATCATTGATGTATTTTGTAAGTCTGACTTTTTTATGCGGTCCCTATCCACCGCATAAAAAAAATTTTAGGTACTACATCGTACAAAATTGTTTATTATATGTATTTTTATTTTATTTATTTATAATTTATAAAATTTTCGAATATTTTTTTGTACGATTTCTTTTATGCGGTCCCTATCCACCGCACAAAAACAGGTTTTACTGTATTTATTTATTTCATTTTGTGATTAGTGTTTGAATTTATCCATTCGTTATTTTTTTAATTATCAATTATTATTGAAGGAATGCACAAATTAAGTCAAGTAAATTAAAATAGATCAAAAAGTTACTAAAGATAAATAAAAAAATTAATATTTTTAATTTTTTTGCTATTATTATTTTTTAAAACATAAGAATGTTATCAAATTTCCGGGTACTGTTTCGGTCACAGTGGACAACCATGCGAAAAATGCGCCGTCCATATTAATGGATTCGTCCAAGAGTGCGCCGCAGTCAAAGGGTTAAGGGGTTATGCCTACTAGGGATCGGCGAAATTACATGATTTTCAAGATTTTTTTTTGCCGTTTTAGTGAGTACTAATTAAAATTCGTAAATTACTACCAAAAAGTATGTATCTAGTGTTACTTCTATAAATTTTTTTACAAGAAAATATTAAAAAATGGAGGAAATACAAAGAGCTTCCGTTTATTTTCATCAGCGGTGACCACGATTTCTCAAAAAATCGATTGATATTTTTAACCTTTTTCATTACAATAGGCAGAGCCTGAACGAAGGATTTGGAAAAATTTTAATTTTTACAAGAATGACAACACTTTACGAAAAAATCCGTCTTTCGAGGTGAATTAACTTTCGTTTTTATGTTGTAACTTTGTTTTTTATTGCCAAAATAAAAAATCCTTCGTTCAGGCTCTGCCTATTGTAATGACAAATAAGCATATAAAATTAGAGTCCGATCGGTGAAGTAGTTTTTGAGAAATCGTGGTCCCCGCAACTGTATGTTTTAAAAAGCATAGTTTCGAAATAATCGCGTTTAAAGTTTCAAGTCAATGTTTTTCATCGTTAAAATTAATTTTTTTTTACTTACATAGAATCATATATTCCAGGGCCATAAATGGTCCCTTCTGCACTTTTGACCAACTCCAGAACATCCAGATGAGGTTTGGCAATTGTAAAATGGGTCTCGTCTGGTTTTCTAGCATATTTGTGGGCATTTCGGCCTCAAGGCACGCCTAATGCTTCAAAAATCTTCAGAAGGGCTATGTTACTCTCGTTAAGGGGACATTCAACTTTCTCGGGTCGAAAAAATCGATTTTTTTTTATTGCCTTATTCGAAAGTATATACTTTTAAGATTATGTCCTTAAATGTGCCGCGATAAATTCGAAAAATTGGGAAAGTTATAGGCCTCGCATCTAACCCACCTCGCGCAGAAAGAAGGGTTTTTCTCTTTCGGTGATCTTTATTTATTCTAAGAAATTATCTAATTCTGGAATCGATTTAAAAAAGAAGATCACCCAAATGTAAACATTGCATTGGTAAACATTACGAAGGAATGTGTTCCGCGCACCAAAATAACATCTAAATATCATCTTACCCTTGACCTTGACGATGTCTGTTATGTTTATTGCTTTCTGAACATGCATTCAGTATTCAAACAGTTTTGAAAAGAGACGTATCGTTTTAATATGGATCGAAAACAAAGTAAATTTGTCAATTCGAGACCCTGTCGTTCGCGAAAAAGAAAGTTTAATGGAAATCAGCATAGAAGTGAATGCAGTTTAGAGTATGCTAGTACATCGGCAGAAAAATTAAAAGAAAATGCTGATCTGCATGTAAACATTGATCCGGCTATGAATTATTGTATATTACAATTTACTACGTAAGAATCTTTCCTACACAAAAATTCGATATGCAAAACTTTAAATGCGTTTTTCTCAGTACTATATTATTTTCAACTGGCGTGCACGATTCCAAAAAAACTTTCGATCAATCTGTCCGAGATTTTAATATATTATTCTACATACTTATGCCTATCGTATGAATCACGGATGTGTTAATTAATCAATATTTTCTCATTTTTTTCCATCATAAAAAGACGGATTAAGTGCCATTTTCGTGAACCTAATTTTGGAAAGTTAGTCATTTTGAAAGTTTTCATGCAAACCCTTTCTCCGTGGTTCATGCGATAGCGGTTAGTATGTAAATTAAGATTCCTGTTCTGTTTTTTTTTTGTGATTATCCCAACGACCGCAATCACGCACGCCAGTGAGTATAAATTTTTTTGAGGTGCTACCCCATTAAAGAAGAATTTATATGAAAAAATTTGAAAAAACATAAAAAAAAATATTTTTGTATAAATAAAGGTCGATATGATACAATGTGAAAGTTTTAAATTGTTGCGTTTCTATTTTCGATAAGAAAAAAATTATTGAAAATCAGTAAAATTTTTCGATGAGAAAGTAGAATGTCCCCTTAACACTAGAACTACCGACAATTCAGCAAACCTACTTCTACCAAAACCAGTCAAAATATTTTAAAAAAATACTTAATAATAGAATATTTTTAAATTTGTTGCTTCATTACTTTCTTACAAAAGGAAATCCATGTTTTATGTAATACATTTTTGGTATTATTAACTTATTTAATGAGTTAGGATTATCTTTGTTCCGTCTGCAGCAATTTCATTTTATGATTCTAAAAATACTTTCATTATAGTCTAAAACTTGAAAACACTCGAACACATCTACTTTTACGTAAATTCGAATTATTTTCACATTCGCTTTCTGAAGATTTCTGAACATATTCTTTGTCTAAATCATCATTGTCACTTCTGTCACTATCAAGAAGATTATTGTGAATATCCCACGATTCAATTTCATTTTCTTCTGGTTCATCTTCACAGTCATAAAGTTCACCATCTTCTATATCAGAGCATTCCATTGGTATATCATTCAATTTTTGCAATATTTCACAAGTTTTCAATCGTTTTGCCATTTTCAGGGCTAGAAAGACTAGAACAAAACTATTTATTATAAAAATGAGTATATAATATTTGTATTTATTTTCTCATCTTACACTAATTGAAACAATATGTCGTATACTGAATATATTGTTATATTAACAAGAGCATGATGGTCTTCCAGCGGCTGTAATAAATGCACTGATTGAATGCAGTAACTTCTCTATTTGATGGTTGTTTTTACAATGTGCCTGATATAATACCGTGATCTGGCAAGCGAGCAAATTCCAAAACAAAACACTAACACATTCCTAACAGAATCTTCAAATGTTTTACGATTTCAGATCTAAATGAACGCCTTAATAAATACCAGTCAAAATGACTGCTGTTGGTATAAGTAACCATAGTATCAATTTATTTTGATTCGGAATAAATAAAACATTTAAAAAATATATTTTACTATTTCTTTAGTTATCACCGCGAAAGTGATTACACCATTTCGGAAAAAAAATGTAACATAAAGTAGAAATATTTAAATCAAATTGTAAAACCAGTCAAAATGACTGGTGCGGTAGGTCTAGTGTTAAACATAAAATAATTATCCGCTTTCGGGGTGCACCGCCCATTAGACTTTTCGGGCTGATTTTCCAGATGAGATGGTGATAACTTTCTTTATTGTTCTTATATATAATTTTATAATTACCTAATCGTCTCATTGTCTATACTTGTATAAAATTCAAAATTCGGTATTCGACCAAATAATCAAACTGTACGGTCAACTTCGTACTAAGCCTTATTTTCTTCCGAAACCTACTGAAACTACTCTCGTCGGTCTCTGCGGTTTTCGGATTAAAATATTGCTTCCTTAGTAAACGTAAAGAAAACAAAATAATTGATCGTAACTTCCGAAGTTGCACGTTTGAATGCTAATACACAATTGCTACAAGCTACGTTTATCAAATGTACTTGAAAGTATACAATATATGCATCTAAATCTCGAATGACTTAAAAGAATGTTGCCTGGAGGGGAAAAAAGACGTTCTCGTCCGTGTCCTAAGTCCTAAACGCTTATAATTTTTCAACGTGTGCTCCGATTCTTATGTACTTTTGAAGAAATAGTCTTAAAATGATGTACATTAAGAAAATGCAATAAAAAAAAATCGATTTTTTTCACCAACCCAAGTAGACATAACCCCTTAAACGAATTTATCAATTATAAAGGACGATTTCAAATCCGTATACGTGCTAAATGGTACGTTTCCGTAACTTTATTTGCAAAAACGCATAAGCGATTGGATTTCTTGTATGATGCGTAAAAAACCATTATCCAAATACTTTATCATCCGTAGAACGATTTTCAAACTTTAAATGTACCAAATTGATACATTATGATAGAAACAAAGTTTTTTCACAGTTACAAAGAACTATACTTGTGTCATTGAAAAGGAAATGCGTAAATGTTACAAATTTAACCCTTTGCACTCGGCATGAAGATACTTCGTGTTATTACTGAGGAAGATGTATGTACAGAAAACGTTTGTTCAAATATTTGTTTCCTTAAGATTTTTACGGGGAGTTATATGTGAAGGCAATGAGATAGAATTAATAATCTGTGTGCTATTTAATATTTAGTAAATTCGTGGTCAATAAACTAAGAGGAGAATTGTAGCGATTGCAACAACAACCTTCTATATATTCCTGCAATAGGCTGAATGATAAACTGCAAGTTATTGTATAAACATTGTATATTCTCGGAAGAAAAATGACGCGTGAAAGATCATAAACAAGTTATTATTGCGATATGTGTTTGAATAAACCTGCAATGCACATTGGTGAATGAACTATAACGCATTCGAAAAGAACAGGCTATAAAATTTCGATTTTCTTTCAACATAAATATATCAGCAAAGTTGTATGCAAAACATGATTTGACCGGAGTATTTTTTTTTAAAACTATACAATTTTAAACGTAATGTTGCACTATTCGCTACTTCGTGAAGGAACATGTCCGAGTGCAAAGGGTTAATGAAAGGTAAGGCAATTAGTGGAAAAATAACGAAAAGATAAAAATTACATCAATCATATATATTCATATAATACAAATAATTCATTAATTAAAAAGATTATACTCATTCAGGCAAAATAACGGTCAATTGCATCAAGAATAAATAATCGATAGCAGTCACTTAAAAATCACATAAGATCGTGGAATACAGTAAAACCTGTTTTTGTGCGGTGGATAGGGACCGCATAAAAGAAATCGTACAAAAAAATATTCGAAAATTTTATAAATTCTTACATATAATAAACAATTTTGTATAACAATTTTTTTTTATGCAGTGGATGAATAAAAAAAGTACTTGAAAATACATCAATAATTTATGAAATAGATGAGAGAATGCTTTCAATTAAATTAAATAATTAAATTAGACAAAGAAATTGTAAAAATATTTAATTCTTCATTGTACATATACATTTTTCACACACATTAAATAGTTTGCTGTTACTCGTCGTAATCCAAAATGCGCATCTTCTTGTGACGAATTGCTTGAAAATCGCTTCCGTCGCTTGAAGATAGCATTTCAATTGATTTGTTTTTTGGTACCATAAACTCAGTGATCAGTTTTTGTGACGACGGTCGACTGGTGTGTTAACGATTAGATCATGATCTCAGTTCTTTTTGGAATTTTTTTCCGCATTGGTATCTATTTTAAGAAAAAAAATGCGTTTCCAATTTTTTCGAGATTTGGATCCCTGCATATATTTTATCTGCTGTAATAGATTCTGGTTCTTCTTGTCCATTTTCATAATCTATCAAACTATTGATAATGTCACTATCATCGACAGTTTGGTCCTCAATCATCTCGTCCAGGTGATTATCGCCAAAAGAATTTCAGATAATAACGTTGACACGTTTTCGGTAACGTTTCGATTAATTACACATTCATATATTTCGTCCACAACATGTATATGTACATGATAGGAAACGTTAAACTGGTGCTAACGCCGTTAAGATTCATATACCGCATAAAAATAAATCGCACAAAAAAATTGCACAAAAATAAAAAAACAAAACCAATCGCACAAAAAATTTTTGCACAAAAACAGGTTTTACTGTATAGTACTATATATCGTACTCAGTCATTTCATAAGGATTAGAGATTAGTAGTTGTTCTAAAATAGCTTAAAATAGATCAACGCCGAATAAATTTGTTGCACAGCAAAGAAAATATTGATTCTCTTAAAATCGGAAGATTTCATTATTTCGCTATTTATATATTAATGCATATTTTTGTGTCTCCAATTACAAAGTACGTTGAAACCCATTTAGTCATTTAAAGAAAGCAACAGTAATGATGCCATATTTTAGGGCAAAGTAAAATGTAATTTGCTTCTTTCAGATGACCAAATTGTGGGGCTTGCAAAAAAAATAATTTTAAGAGGTATAAAACATTTTGCTTAGTTCTTTTCAGGCAAAGTAATCATTGTACACTTAATATTTATACTGTTTCCTTGCAGAACCAAAAGAGTTAGTAGTATATTATTGCAAACACATATTCCACGAAGCCTGCCTGGCATATATCGTATTGGTATGTATCTTTAATTGTACACAATTTAAATAAGTACTTGCATTGTTACAACATGGATAGCTATACACATATAAATTCATTTTTCTGTTAGTCAATACTATATTCCATGATATCGGTTGTACCGTTATTTTATCATACTCTGCTACATTAATATTCCTGTGAATCATTGCACGTGATAGTGTCGAAATATTCTTCTTTCAGAAGATCAATCATCTCGTCCAGGTCATTATCGCCAAAAGAATCAAAGCCTTCTCCGCCGATGTTATGTGCAAGCGCACTAATTTCAGATATTAACGTTGACGCGTTTTCGGTAACGTTTCGATTAATTACACATTCATATGTTTCGTCCACAACATGTATACGTACATTGATAGGAAACATTAAACTGGTGCTAACGCCGCTTAGATTCATATACCGCATAAAAAAAAATCGCACAAAAAAGGACCGCACAAAAACAGGTTTTACTGTATATTCATATAATACAAATAATTCATTAATTAAAAAGATTATACTCATTCAGGCAAAATAACGGTCAATTGCATCAAGAATAAATAATCGATAGCAGTCACCTAAAAATCACATAAGATCGTGGAATACTGGTGCCAAGTGAAAAACGTTAAAGGTGCCGCACAAAACATTTCAATATTACATACAAATGCAATGCAATTTCAAAAAAACAATATATGCTAATAAATGTATGCGATTTTGTCTTTGTTCATTTGCTTCCAATATTTGTGTTGTAATACATAAAATTTAGTGCAATAAAAAGTACAGTTCTATCATGCAATAACTTTTTCAGGTGACCAATTTTTTTTATAAAGAACATGAATGTATCTCAAAGCAGTAGATGAAGTTTATTGGTTTCAAATGTGATCTATTTTCAAACTAACGCATCATGTAACAAAACTACTTTGTTATTCCAATCTCTATTTTCAACTAATTAGGATGTGTTCAATATTTCTATTACCATTTTCTTGAAATTACTGTACGAGATCGCATACAAAGTTTTATTACATTTTTTATTCAATTTATATAAGACAATTAAATTCTTAAATATTAAGTTAGAAAAAGATGTATGAAAAAGTATTTGTTCAATAGAATATGATACATGTACGTGCTTTCATGCAGAAATGGATTTCAGGGTTTAATTATTTCTTTTACTTGTTATAACTTACATATTATTACTTACGTATTTAGATATTTTGATCACTACACCACATGTACCGGAAAAACTGAAGAAATATATTATTGCTTTTTATCATCATATTACATAATATATGCATAACTCTTTTATTATCATTTTTCTTACGCTTGTATATATTTTTCTGATTCCACCTTTATTATGCAAGAATAAGTTAAAGATGAAGCGCAAATAGACTTTACAGAAGTCTTCATTTTCAAGCAAATAGTTTTTGAATTTATTGGAATTACTTTAATTTATGTTTAAATATGTGCACATGACACAGTCACGCATTAGTATACCTCAAGATAATTAAAGTCCTATATCCATTGATTTGGATACAGATTTATATTTGAACTGCTCTATTTATAATTTGTTGAATGTATTATGCCTATTATTGCATTATTTCTAATGTGTCCATAATTTTGTCAATTCGTATATAAACGTTTTATTATCTTCACTTTAATTATACCAAGATGTAATATGCAATGTAATAAGGTACAAAACATGGTTGGATTTTGTGATTAACAAATACTATCTGTTACAGTTACGTATACATGGCTTTAAGTACTACTTTTTACTATCACTTTCTGTTCCCGTACTTGCAAGAGGTTGGTGTGGCAATCTGGATAATGAATATAAGCTGTTGAAAGCTGACGATAGAAGATGTAAACATTGTGAAAGAAACCTAGGCACTCTAGAACATGTAACGAACTGAAAAAAGTAGCTGTTACATGACTCGAAAAGATCAATAATAAGTTCCTGGAGCAAAAATCTGGAAAATAATGTAATATGCAATGCAATAAGGTACAAAACATGGTTGGATTTTGTGATTAACAAACACTATCTGTTACAGTTACGTATACCTGGCTTTAAGTACTACTTTTATTACTATCACTTTCTGTTCCCGTACTTGCAAGAGGTTGGTGTGGCAATCTGGATAATGAATATAAGCTGTTCAAAGCTGACGATAGAAGATGTAAACATTGTGAAAGAAACCTAGGCACTCTAGAACATGTAACAAACTAAAAATAGTAGCTGTTACATGACTCGGAAAGATCAATAATAAGTTCCCAGAGCAAAAATCTGGAAAATAATGTAATATGCAATGTAATAAGATACAAAACATGGTTGGATTTTGTGATTAACAAATACTATGTGTTACAATTACGTATACATGGCTTTAAGTACTACTTTTATTACTATCACTTTCTGTTCCAGTACTTGCAAGAGGTTGATGTGGCAATCTGGATAATGAATATAAGCTGTTGAAAGCTGACGATAGAAGATCTAAACATTGTGAAAGAAACCTAGGCACTCTAGAACATGTAACGAACTGAAAAAAGTAGCTATTACATGACTCGGAAAGATCAATAATAAGTTCCCGGAGCAAAAATCTGGAAAATAATGTAATATGCAATGTAATAAGGTACAAAACATGGTTGGATTTTGTGATTAACAAATACTATCTGTTACAGTTACGTATACATGGCTTTAAGTACTACTTTTATTACTATCACTTTCTGTTCCAGTACTTGCAAGAGATTGGTGCGGCAATCTGGATAATGAATATAAGCTGTTAAAAGCTGACGATAGAAGATGTAAACATTGTGAAAGAAACCTAGGCACTCTAGAACATGTAACGAACTGAAAAAAGTAACTGTTACATGACTCGGAAAGATCAATAATAAGTTTCCGGAGCAAAAATCTGGAAAATAATGTAATATGCAATGCAATAAGGTACAAAACATGGTTGGATTTTGTGATTAACAAATACTATCTGTTACAGTTACGTATACATGGCTTTAAGTACTACTTTTATTACTATCACTTTCTGTTCCAGTACTTGCAAGAGGTTGGTGCGGCAATCTGGATAATGAATATAAGCTGTTGAAAGCTGACGATAGAAGATGTAAACATTGTGAAAGAAACCTAGGCACTCTAGAACATGTAACGAACTGAAAAAAGTAGCTGTTACATGACTCAGAAAGATCAATAATAAGTTCCCGGAGCAAAAATCTGGAAAATAATGAAACTGATTAAAACTACGACAGAATAACATAGTTTTTCTTTGGTTTTTCTATAAGTAAAGCCAAATAGATATTGGTATGAGAAGTTGGGACTCCAATAAATAAGGTAAGATCCCGAAGAACAGTTAGAAATTAATATAACTATGAGCCAACAGTGTGCCGGTATAAACCAAATTCAATCTCTCGGCTGGCAAGCTGAGATTTAGTAAAGTATTATTACTATTGCTATTTCTCTTGTTATTTCTAGAACATAATGTTTTCGAGGCATCACACAGGTATTTTTAATGATAACTGTTGCTTGTATATGGGTTATCTGTCCTTGTCTGTTGATCCAGTTTCTCCCTCGCAACAATTTTCTCTTGTGTCTCCAATGCAATTGCGTGTAATCGGTGATAAAAATCTGAATCAACAGAAACGAAGCGTCGAAAGTCACGACGATCAAAACGCAGTAGTTCACAGACTTCTAAAGTAATGACAGTGTCCAAACGTTTCTCGTTGGGAAAGATTAACGCTGTTTCACCAAAATGTCCACCGTCTTGCAAATGACAAATCTTGGTAAAATTGAAAAGGAGTTAAACGTAAATAGGAGGAATTGTTATCGTAACGTAATATTGTTTACTTCTTTTCCAGAGAAAGTAACCAACGCAACTGTGCCACTGGCTATAAAGTACATGCTGCTGCCCTTTGTTTCCGCTTTATAAATAACATCATTTTTCAGGAATACGCATGGTCTGAGAACAGCTGCAGCGAATATAACAATTGTTAGCTACTTATAATGAGATAATTATGCTTTTCTTGTATTTTTACCTTACCCATCAAATTCCCCAGCTGACTCCGCGGTAAATTATGGAAAATTGTTGCTGTCTCTAACAATCCACGACTGCTGTGCATTATTGCTTCCTGATTCAAGTGAGCTGAAAACAAGTACGCAGAAAGAGGATTAAACAAATTAAAGTTAGCGGCAATCCTTCAACCTTGATTACAAGTCATATCTGTGTACTAACTAGATAGTGTGCCAGAAATTACATTTTCTTTAAAGTAACTGCCTTGAAATCGATATTCATAATAAGAAATTAACTTCTGCTCCAGGTACTTTGGCAATTTTTTGTCATGAATATATTCCTTAACCTGGTGCATTTTTTTTTGAAACTTAATTTCTGACTCAGCCGATGATTTGACTAGCTGGAGAGCTATTACTCCACTAAACAAGGTAAGATCCCGAAGAACAGTTAGAAATTAATATAACTATGAGCCAACAGTGTGCCGGTATAAACCAAATTCAATCTCTCGGCTGGCAAGCTGAGATTTAGTAAAGTATTATTACTATTGCTATTCCTCTCATTATTTCTAGAACATAATGTTTTCGAGGCATCACACAGGTATTTTTAATGATAACTGTTGCTTGTATATGGGTTATCTGTCCTTGTCTGTTGATCTAGCTTCTCCCTCGCAACAATTTTCTCTTGTGTCTCCAATGCAATTGCGTGTAATCGGTGATAAAAATCTGAATCAACAGAAACGAAGCGTCGAAAGTCACGACGATCAAAACGCAGTAGTTCACAGACTTCCAAAGTAATGACAGTGTCCAAACGTTTCTCGTTGGGAAAGATTAACGCTGTTTCACCAAAATGTCCACCGTCTTGCAAATGACAAATCTTGGTAAAATTGAAAAGAAGTTAAACGTAAATAGGAGGAATTGTTATCGTAACGTAATATTGTTTACTTCTTTTCCAGAGAAAGTAACCAACGCAACTGTGCCACTGGCTATAAAGTACATGCTGCTGCCCTTTGTTTCCGCTTTATAAATAACATCATTTTTCAGGAATACGCATGGTCTGAGAACAGCTACAGCGAATATAACAATTGTTAGCTACTTATAATGAGATAATTATGCTTTTCTTGTATCTTTACCTTACCCATCAAATTCCCCAGCTGACTCCGCGGTAAATTATGGAAAATTGTTGCTGTCTCTAACAATCCACGACTGCTGTGCATTATTGCTTCCTGATTCAAGTGAGCTGAAAACAAGTACGCAGAAAGAGGATTAAACGAATTAAAGTTAGCGGCAATTCTTCAACCTTGATTACAAGTCATGTCTGTGTACTAACTAGATAGCGTGCCAGAAATGACATTTTCTTTAAAGTAACTGCCTTGAAATCGATATTCATAATAAGAAATTAACTTCTGCTCCAGGTACTTTGGCAATTTTTTGTCATGAATATATTCCTTAACCTGGTGCATTTTTTTTTGAAACTTAATTTCTGACTCAGCCGATGATTTGACTAGCTGGAGAGCTATTACTGTTACGTTGAAAAAGAAGATTGTTAACCGTGTCACATAATCACACGTAACATAATCAAACATATTTTCAAATAACCAATCAGATTAATTATACATCCTCTTCCGATCAGTAGTAAAATGCATCGAGTAACTTTATCCAACATTCCTGTGAAGGTAAATTCTATAAAACTGGATCCAACCAAATTGCTTATGCCAATGTGCAAGCACGTTACATAAATTAACCATGGAGGCTTTGTATATAATTTTGTTTCTATCAAGTATGTTTTTGAATTCTAAAAGTGTCAAAAATTAATGAGTGTTGCGCGTATACGTGCAGAATACTAATTAATTTCGCTATCCATTATTATTTGTGTACTCTTTATCGAGTTTGGTGTAAAGTACCTCCATCGTATCCTTTGAAATATGCATCACAACGTGTGGGAAAGCATACGTAATACAGCTGCTCCAATGAAAAATCAGCACTGTTAAGATGACAAGCCATATTACAGTATGTTGTGCGTGTGAAGTACCACGAGTCTGTAGAATTTATTTACAGATAAGATTGCAGTGTAATTATACAGTAACGACACTTTCTACATATAACTGTAATAATTGTGTAATATTAACCCTTTGCGGTCGTATTAAATTTAGACATGGGTGTCCTACTGGTCGGAATTAATTTCCGTTGAACGAGGAGTGATACATAATATGCAAGATTATGAAGGATAAACAAGATTTATTAATTCTTTTGTGGTCTTTGGATATATGTTTACACAATAATGTGTTTTAATGTAATGTTTTTATGTGAAAATTATATTTTACAATTCTCCATCGTGTGGTACCTTTCAAAGTAGTATCCAACATGAAGTTCTGCGTTTTGATCACATGTATCGCAAAAATAATTAGTTTGGCGTCCTCCGCCCTGAATTTTTCTGTTTGAACATATAGAATAATCTTTACTCTTTACGTTTTGACAGTGCAGCAATATAGAGTTTACCATTAACTAACGATATGTAGTTTTGAAGATGCTTCTTCACGAAAATCATCTACAAGTTGTTCCACCAATTTCCGGACAGACATTAAATATGTACACTGGCGTCTTGTTTTCTCTTTTTGCTGACACCTTACATAAGATGTAGCTATTGACAGTGCAAACCTCTATTCCCCATAAAAAAAATGTTCTCCACCATTTGCAAAATCTTCTCATAAAACAATATGAATTTGCTACCTGCTCAGTCTTATATCGACACTTCCCATATACATATAATAATTTATAATAACATTTCGTTTGCTAATGTTGACGTTGCCATCTTATTTCGTCCTTATTTTTATAGGTTTTATGCCCGACGTATCGTACCTGTTTAGTAAAGTGATTATTTTCTTGTCTTTCCATGCTAATAATAGAATATCACCTGCTGGATAGGTAGCAACAATATTATTTTTTGTTAGAACTAATTTTTTAATCACAGCTGGTATATATTTCTGTTTGACCTAAGGGTAACAATTAAATAGCAGCTTAGTTTTAAAAGCTTAGTTTTTGAATACAATGTAAGATTATTATGGTTCTTTGCTGTGGTGGCTGAGAGCAGACATATGACCGGAACGGTAAAAAAGCTTTGGTGGCTGAGAGTAGACATACGACCGCAAAGGGTTAATGCTTTTATTATGCTCTTGCTCACCATCCATAACTGTTTAATGTACTGTTGTAATGTTGCCACCCTAACAATTTTGAAAAGTGGCAAAAGTTCATATATGAGAAAATTAGGGTTTGAATTTGGCCCAGGTGGTTGTATATCGCTCGTATCAAATAAATTGAATGGAATTGATGATATGACATCTATAATGAAGTATCCTTTAATGTAGTGCCTAAGGAGAAATATTATTCATCCAAATAAGGTACTGACAAAATTTATTTGAAATTGACATACTAAGATATGTTTAAGGAACAAATAATTTTGAAAAGTGGCAAAAGTTCATATATGAGAAAATTAGGATTTGAATTTGGCCCAGGTGGTTGTATGTCGCTCGTATCAAATAAATTGAATGGAATTGATGATACGACATCTATAATGAAGTATCCTTTAATGTAGTGCCTAAGGAGAAATATTATTCATCCAAATAAGGTACTGACAAAATTGATTTGAAATTGACGTACTAAGATATGTTTAAGGAACAAATAATTTTGAAAAGTGGCAAAAGTTCATATATGAGAAAATTAGGATTTGAATTTGGCCCAGGTGGTTGTATATCGCTCGTATCAAATAAATTGAATGGAATTGATGATACGACATCTATAATGAAGTATCCTTTAATGTAGTGCCTAAGGAGAAATATTATTCATCCAAATAAGGTACTGACAAAATTTATTTGAAATTGACATACTAAGTTATGTTTAAGGAACAAATAATTTTGAAAAGTGGCAAAAGTTCATATATGAGAAAATTAGGATTTGAATTTGGCCCAGGTGGTTGTATATCACTCGTATCAAATAAATTGAATGGAATTGATGATACGACATCTATAATGAAGTATCCTTTAATGTAGTGCCTAAGGAGAAATATTATTCATCCAAATAAGATACTGACAAAATTTATTTGAAATTGACATACTAAGTTATGTTTAAGGAACAAATAATTTTGAAAAGTGGCAAAAGTTCATATATGAGAAAATTAGGGTTTGAATTTGGCCCAGGTGGTTGTATATCGCTCGTATCAAATAAATTGAATGGAATTGATGATATGACATCTATAATGAAGTATCCTTTAATGTAGTGCCTAAGGAGAAATATTATTCATCCGAATAAGGTACTGACAAAATTTATTTGAAATTGACATACTAAGATATGTTTAAGGAACAAATAATTTTGAAAAGTGGCAAAAGTTCATATATGAGAAAATTAGGGTTTGAATTTGGCCCAGGTGGTTGTATATCGCTCGTATCAAATAAATTGAATGGAATTGATGATACGACATCTATAATGAAGTATCCTTTAATGTAGTGCCTAAGGAGAAATATTATTCATCCAAATAAGGTACTGACAAAATTTATTTGAAATTGACGTACTAAGATATGTTTAAGGAACAAATAATTTTGAAAAGTGGCAAAAGTTCATATATTAGAAAATTAGGGTTTGAATTTGGCCCAGGTGGTTGTATATCGCTCGTATCAAATAAATTGAATGGAATTGATGATACGACATCTATAATGAAGTATCCTTTAATGTAGTGCCTAAGGAGAAATATTATTCATCCAAATAAGGTACTGACAAAATTTATTTGAAATTGACATACTAAGATATGTTTAAGGAACAAATAATTTTGAAAAGTGGCAAAAGTTCATATATGAGAAAATTAGGATTTGAATTTGGCCCAGGTGGTTGTATATCGCTCGTATCAAATAAATTGAATGGAATTGATGATATGACATCTATAATGAAGTATCCTTTAATGTAGTGCCTAAGGAGAAATATTGTTCATCCAAATAAGGTACTGACAAAATTTATTTGAAATTGACATACTAAGTTATGTTTAAGGAACAAATAATTTTGAAAAGTGGCAAAAGTTCATATATGAGAAAATTAGGATTTGAATTTGGCCCAGGTGGTTGTATATCGCTCGTATCAAATAAATTGAATGGAATTGATGATACGACATCTATAATGAAGTATCCTTTAATGTAGTGCCTAAGGAGAAATATTATTCGTCCAAATAAGGTACCGACAAAATTTATTTGAAATTGACATACTAAGATATGTTTAAGGAACAAATAATTTTGAAAAGTGGCAAAAGTTCATATATGAGAAAATTAGGGTTTGAATTTGGCCCAGGTGGTTGTATATCGCTCGTATCAAATAAATTGAATGGAATTGATGATACGACATCTACAATGAAGTATCCTTTAATGTAGTGCCTAAGGAGAAATATTATTCATCCAAATAAGGCACTGACAAAATTTATTTGAAATTGGCATACTAAGATATGTTTAAGGAACAAATAATTTTGAAAAGTGGCAAAAGTTCATATATGAGAAAATTAGGATTTGAATTTGGCCCAGGTGGTTGTATATCGCTCGTATCAAATAAATTGAATGGAATTGATGATACGACATCTATAATGAAGTATCCTTTAATGTAGTGCCTAAGGAGAAATATTATTCATCCAAATAAGGTACTGACAAAATTGATTTGAAATTGACGTACTAAGATATGTTTAAGGAACAAATAATTTTGAAAAGTGGCAAAAGTTCATATATGAGAAAATTAGGGTTTGAATTTGGCCCAGGTGGTTGTATATCGCTCGTATCAAATAAATTGAATGGAATTGATGATACGACATCTATAATGAAGTATCCTTTAATGTAGTGCCTAAGGAGAAATATTATTCATCCAAATAAGGTACTGACAAAATTTATTTGAAATTGACATACTAAGTTATGTTTAAGGAACAAATAATTTTGAAAAGTGGCAAAAGTTCATATATGAGAAAATTAGGATTTGAATTTGGCCCAGGTGGTTGTATATCGCTCGTATCAAATAAATTGAATGGAATTGATGATACGACATCTATAATGAAGTATCCTTTAATGTAGTGCCTAAGGAGAAATATTATTCATCCAAATAAGATACTGACAAAATTTATTTGAAATTGACATACTAAGTTATGTTTAAGGAACAAATAATTTTGAAAAGTGGCAAAAGTTCATATATGAGAAAATTAGGATTTGAATTTGGCCCAGGTGGTTGTATATCGCTCGTATCAAATAAATTGTATGGAATTGATGATATGACATCTATAATGAAGTATCCTTTAATGTAGTGCCTAAGGAGAAATATTATTCATCCGAATAAGGTACTGACAAAATTTATTTGAAATTGACATACTAAGATATGTTTAAGGAACAAATAATTTTGAAAAGTGGCAAAAGTTCATATATGAGAAAATTGGGGTTTGAATTTGGCCCAGGTGGTTGTATATCGCTCGTATCAAATAAATTGAATGGAATTGATGATACGACATCTATAATGAAGTATCCTTTAATGTAGTGCCTAAGGAGAAATATTATTCATCCAAATAAGGTACTGACAAAATTTATTTGAAATTGACGTACTAAGATATGTTTAAGGAACAAATAATTTTGAAAAGTGGCAAAAGTTCATATATTAGAAAATTAGGGTTTGAATTTGGCCCAGGTGGTTGTATATCGCTCGTATCAAATAAATTGAATGGAATTGATGATACGACATCTATAATGAAGTATCCTTTAATGTAGTGCCTAAGGAGAAATATTATTCATCCAAATAAGGTACTGACAAAATTTATTTGAATTTGACATACTAAGATATGTTTAAGGAACAAATAATTTTGAAAAGTGGCAAAAGTTCATATATGAGAAAATTAGGATTTGAATTTGGCCCAGGTGGTTGTATATCGCTCGTATCAAATAAATTGTATGGAATTGATGATATGACATCTATAATGAAGTATCCTTTAATGTAGTGCCTAAGGAGAAATATTGTTCATCCAAATAAGGTACTGACAAAATTTATTTGAAATTGACATACTAAGTTATGTTTAAGGAACAAATAATTTTGAAAAGTGGCAAAAGTTCATATATGAGAAAATTAGGATTCGAATTTGGCCCAGGTGGTTGTATTTCGCTCGTATCAAATAAATTGAATGGAATTGATGATATGACATCTATAATGAAGTATCCTTTAATGTAGTGCCTAAGGAGAAATATTATTCATCCAAATAAGGTTTGACAAAATTTATTTGAAATTGACATACTAAGATATGTTTAAGGAACAAATAATTTTGAAAAGTGGCAAAAGTTCATATATGAGAAAATTAGGGTTTGAATTTGGCCCAGGTGGTTGTATATCGCTCGTATCAAATAAATTGAATGGAATTGATGATACGACATCTACAATGAAGTATCCTTTAATGTAGTGCCTAGGGAGAAATATTATTCATCCGAATAAGGTTTGACAAAATTTATTTGAAATTGACGTACTAAGATATGTTTAAGGAACAAATAATTTTGAAAAGTGGCAAAAGTTCATATATGAGAAAATTAGGGTTTGAATTTGGCCCAGGTGGTTGTATATCGCTCGTATCAAATAAATTGAATGGAATTGATGATACGACATCTACAATGAAGTATCCTTTAATGTAGTGCCTAAGGAGAAATATTATTCATCCAAATAAGGTACTGACAAAATTTATTTGAAATTGACATACTAAGTTATGTTTAAGGAACAAATAATTTTGAAAAGTGGCAAAAGTTCATATATGAGAAAATTAGGGTTTGAATTTGGCCCAGGTGGTTGTATATCGCTCGTATCAAATAAATTGAATGGAATTGATGATACGACATCTATAATGAAGTATCCTTTAATGTAGTGCCTAAGGAGAAATATTATTCATCCGAATAAGGTACTGACAAAATTTATTTGAAATTGACATACTAAGTTATGTTTAAGGAACAAATAATTTTGAAAAGTGGCAAAAGTTTATATATGAGAAAATTAGGATTTGAATTTGGCCCAGGTGGTTGTATATCGCTCGTATCAAATAAATTGAATGGAATTGATGATACGACATCTATAATAAAGTATCCTTTAATGTAGTGCCTAAGGAGAAATATTATTCATCCGAATAAGGTACTGACAAAATTTATTTGAAATTGACATACTAAGTTATGTTTAAGGAACAAATAATTTTGAAAAGTGGCAAAAGTTCATATATGAGAAAATTAGGGTTTGAATTTGGCCCAGGTGGTTGTATATCGCTCGTATCAAATAAATTGAATGGAATTGATGATACGACATCTATAATGAAGTATCCTTTAAGGTAGTGCCTAAGGAGAAATATTATTCATCCGAATAAGGTACTGACAAAATTTATTTGAAATTGACATACTAAGTTATGTTTAAGGAACAAATAATTTTGAAAAGTGGCAAAAGTTCATATATGAGAAAATTAGGGTTTGAATTTGGCCCAGGTGGTTGTATATCGCTCGTATCAAATAAATTGAATGGAATTGATGATACGACATCTATAATGAAGTATCCTTTAAGGTAGTGCCTAAGGAGAAATATTATTCATCCGAATAAGGTACTGACAAAATTTATTTGAAATTGACATACTAAGTTATGTTTAAGGAACAAATAATTTTGAAAAGTGGCAAAAGTTTATATATGAGAAAATTAGGATTTGAATTTGGCCCAGGTGGTTGTATATCGCTCGTATCAAATAAATTGAATGGAATTGATGATACGACATCTATAATAAAGTATCCTTTAATGTAGTGCCTAAGGAGAAATATTATTCATCCGAATAAGGTACTGACAAAATTTATTTGAAATTGACATACTAAGTTATGTTTAAGGAACAAATAATTTTGAAAAGTGGCAAAAGTTCATATATGAGAAAATTAGGGTTTGAATTTGGCCCAGGTGGTTGTATATCGCTCGTATCAAATAAATTGAATGGAATTGATGATATGACATCTATAATGAAGTATCCTTTAATGTAGTGCCTAAGGAGAAATATTGTTCATCCAAATAAGGTACTGACAAAATTTATTTGAAATTGACATACTAAGTTATGTTTAAGGAACAAATAATTTTGAAAAGTGGCAAAAGTTCATATATGAGAAAATTAGGATTTGAATTTGGCCCAGGTGGTTGTATATCGCTCGTATCAAATAAATTGAATGGAATTGATGATACAACATCTATAATGAAGTATCCTTTAATGTAGTGCCTAAGGAGAAATATTATTCATCCGAATAAGGTACTGACAAAATTTATTTGAAATTGACATACTAAGATATGTTTAAGGAACAAATAATTTTGAAAAGTGGCAAAAGTTCATATATGAGAAAATTAGGATTTGAATTTGGCCCAGGTGGTTGTATATCGCTCGTATCAAATAAATTGAATGGAATTGATGATACGACATCTATAATGAAGTATCCTTTAATGTAGTGCCTAAGGAGAAATATTATTCATCCAAATAAGGTACTGACAAAATTTATTTGAAATTGACGTACTAAGATATGTTTAAGGAACAAATAATTTTGAAAAGTGGCAAAAGTTCATATATGAGAAAATTAGGGTTTGAATTTGGCCCAGGTGGTTGTATATCGCTCGTATCAAATAAATTGAATGGAATTGATGATACGACATCTATAATGAAGTAGCCTTTAATGTAGTGCCTAAGGAGAAATATTATTCATCCAAATAAGGTACTGACAAAATTTATTTGAAATTGACATACTAAGTTATGTTTAAGGAACAAATAATTTTGAAAAGTGGCAAAAGTTCATATATGAGAAAATTAAGATTTGAATTTGGCCCAGGTGATTGTATATCGCTCGTATCAAATAAATTGAATGAAATTGATGATATGACATCTATAATGAAGTATCCTTTAATGTAGTGCCTAAGGAGAAATATTGTTCATCCAAATAAGGTACTGACAAAATTTATTTGAAATTGACATACTAAGATATGTTTAAGGAACAAATAATTTTGAAAAGTGGCAAAAGTTCATATATGAGAAAATTAGGGTTTGAATTTGGCCCAGGTGGTTGTATATCGCTCGTATCAAATAAATTGAATGGAACTGATGATACGACATCTATAATGAAGTATCCTTTAATGTAGTGCCTAAGGAGAAATATTGTTAATCCAAATAAGGTACTGACAAAATTTATTTGAAATTGACGTACTAAGATATGTTTAAGGAACAAATAATTTGTTACCATAGTATCTGTCTTGGTTCAAGAAATATTTCATGTCCATCCATGGATGCAAATCCAGTTATAGAATTGAGCAATATATCAATAAAGCATATAATTTGTGCAGGATATATAATGTGAATGTATCGAGAACCAGTGCGTGCAGATATCCTATGGAATGCTATGATGTAAGGTACCACAAAGAAGAAATACAAAAAAGTAAAGGCCATTATTGTGTTCCAAATATATCTGTAACAAATTTTATATTCATTAATTATACAACATATTGTATAGAGTACTATACAGCTTTTAGTATCAATGATATGGAAATAAACTATTTATAAATTTATGTTTTGTACAATAAATTATCAGCAGTACAACTAAGAAAATTGACAGGTAACGTGTAATTGGGTATATAGACACGCCCTATACAAATTAGTGATGAAACTTGCTACCAAGGATTAAGGAAGTGTCTATTTACGAGCCTGTAAGCTGCAAGACCTTATCAATTGCAATACAGTATTGGAACCATTTCAAACAAGTGTTGCCTAAATATCTGCATTGAACAGTCTTTTTTTTAGTTTTACTTCTGCAATTATTGAATAGTATTCTCATTCTTGTACAAATTCTCAACAGTAGTAATGGGACAGGAAATGCATTAACACTAGATTTACCAGTCCAGTCAAAATGACTGGTCTTGCAGTTTCAATTCAAAATTCCTACCGCATGTAACATTTTCTTTCCCAAATGATATCATTGTAGTCACACTTTTGTAGTCATAACTAAAAAATCAGTTTTATGAACGTCAGATTATTTTACATGTATTCGTAACAAACATATTTTTTGTTATTGACACTTATACCAGTACCAGTCAAAATAATTGGTGCATGTTTCTATGTGATGAAATGACTTTGGGGCAGCTACAACAATTGATAAGTACTGCAACGTTTTTTCGGGACAGAATATATGATTCCAAAATATGATTTCAAAATATATGATATTCAGAATATATGATTCCAAAAAATTGGAGGAGGTGTTGCTGGAAGATTAGCAGTTAAGTGTATTTTCAAGAATGTACCCGGGCCTACAGCACATGCAAAAAGAAATATTATGAAGGGGAGCTAAGTAGCGCATTTTTATTACTAACTGATCACCATATTTTAGAACATATAAGAACTTGTACACAGTTAGAAGTCTCCCGAGTTTTGGGGAAAAAATGGACACATAGGCAAGCAAAATTGAAGGCGTTTATTGCAATATTGTATGCATGTGGGGCGTACGAAGAAAACACTTTGAGACTTGAATGTTTATGGAATAACAAGTGGGGACTGAAATTCTTTTCCACAGCTATGAGTAGATGTGATTTTACCGAGATTCTACCAAATTCGCTTTAGTTTCAACAGTTTGGAACAAATTTATTGAAAATCGTCAAAATTGCTTCAAACTAGGAGCTCATGTTATGATGGATGAGCATCTCTTTCCAACGAAGGCCAGATGCAGGTTCACAGAATATCTGACAAACAAACCTCAGAAATTTGGCATAAAATTTTGGCTAGTACCTCACGTTGGAACTAAATATGTAATAAATGGCTTTCCTTATTTAGGAAGGGATGAAGCTCGAGATTCATCAACCCCACTAAGTGAATTTGTTCTACTGAAACTTGTAGAAACATACATTATGAAAGGTAGAATAATAACAACGGACAATTTCGTCACTAGTTTTCTTGTGGCGTTAAAGTTACTACCTGAAAATACTTCATTGATTGGCGTAATACGTGCAAACAAGAGGAAATTCCCAAAATCTTGCAAACAGAAGAAAGGTAGCATGGCCCGTTTCTCAATGTTGCTGTCCGAATCAAATGGACGTACACTTACAACTTACAACAGTAAACTGAATAAGAAGGTACTTGTACTAAGTACAAAACATAAACACGTAAAAATGAAAGGTAGAACAATAACAACGGACAATTTTGTCACTAGTTTTCCTGTGGCGTTAAAGTTACTACCTGAAAATACTTCATTGATTGGTGTAATACGTGCAAACAAGAGGGAATTCCCAAAATCTTGCAAACAGAAGACAGGTAGTATGGCCCGTTTCTCAATGTTGCTGTACGAATTAAATGGACGTACACTTACAACTTACAAGAGTAAACTGAATAAGAAGGTACTCGTACTAAGTACAAAACATAAACACGTAAAAATGAAAGGTAGAACAATAACAACGGACAATTTTATCACTAGTTTACCTGTGACGTTAAAGTTACTACCTGAAAATACTTCATTGATTGGTGTAACACGTGCAAACAAGAGAGAATTCCCCAAATCTTGCAAACAGAAGAAAGGTAGTATGGCCCGTTTCTTAATGTTGCTCTACGAATCAAATAGATGTACATTTACAAGTTACAAGAGTAAATTGAATAAGAAGGTACTTGTACTAAGTACAAAACATAAACACGTAAAAATGAAAGGTAGAACAATAACAACGGACAATTTTGTCACTAGTTTTCCTGTGGCGTTAAAGTTACTACCTGAAAATACTTCATTGATTGGCGTAATACGTGCAAACAAGAGGGAATTCCCAAAATCTTGCAAACAGAAGAAAGGTAGTATGGCCCGTTTCTCAATGTTGCTGTACGAATCAAATGGATGTACACTTACAGCTTACAAGAGTAAACTGAATAAGAAGGTACTTGTACTAAGTACAAAACATAAACACGTAAAAATGAAAGGTAGAACAATAACAACGGACAATTTTGTCACCAGTTTTCCTATGGCGTTAAAGTTACTACCTGAAAATACTTCATTGATTGGTGTAATACGTACAAACAAGAGGGAATTCCCAAAATGTTGCAAACAGAAGAAAGGTAGTATGGCCCGTTTCTCAATGTTGCTGTACGAATCAAATGGACGTACACTTACAGCTTACAAGAGGAAACCGAATAAGAAAGTACTTGTACTAAGTACAAAACATAAACACGTAAAAATGAAAGGTAGAACAATAACAACGGACAATTTTGTCACTAGTTTTCCTGTGGCGTTAAAGTTACTACCTGAAAATACTTCATTGATTGGTGTAATACGTGCACACAAGAGGGAATTCCCAAAATCTTGCAAACAGAAGAAAGATAGTATGGCCCGTTTCTCAATGTTGCTGTACGAATCAAATGGATGTGCACTTACAGCTTACAAGAGTAAACTGAATAAGAAGGTACTTGTACTAAGTACAAGACATAAACATGTAAAAATGAAAGGTAGAACAATAACAACGGATAATTTTGTCACTAGTTTCCCTGTGGCGTTAAAGTTACTACCTGAAAATACTTCATTGATTGGTGTAATACGTGCAAACAAGAGGGAATTCCCAAAATCTTGCAAACAGAAGAAAGGTAGTATGGCCCGTTTCTCAATGTTGCTGTACGAATCAAATGGACGTACACTTACAGCTTACAAGAGTAAACTGAATAAGAAGGTACTTGTACTAAGTACAAAACATAAACACGTAAAAATGAAAGGTAGAACAATAACAACGGACAATTTCGTCACTAGTTTTCCTGTGGCGTTAAAGTTACTACCTGAAAATACTTCATTGATTGGTGTAATACGTGCAAACAAGAGGGAATTCCCAAAATCTTGCAAACAGAAGAAAGGTAGTATGGCCCGTTTCTCAATGTTGCTGTACGAATCAAATGGATGTACACTTACAACTTACAAGAGTAAACTGAATAAGAAGGTACTTGTACTAAGTACAAGACATAAACATGTAAAAATGAAAGGTAGAACAATAACAACGGATAATTTTGTCACTAGTTTCCCTGTGGCGTTAAAGTTACTACCTGAAAATACTTCATTGATTGGTGTAATACATGCAAACAAGAGGGAATTCCTGAAATCTTGCAAACAGAGGAAAGGTAGTATGGCCCGTTTCTCAATGTTGCTGTACGAATCAAATGGACGTACACTTACAACTTACAAGAGTAAGCTGAATAAGAAGGTACTTGTACTAAGTACAAGACATAAACACGTAAAACTTGAAAAAACTAACAAGAGATTAACCCGAAACTGTGTCTTTTTATAACAACACCAAATTTGGCATCCATGTCACTGACCAAATGGCATGAAAGTATACTGTCAAATCAGCTTCCGGAAGGTGGCCACTTCAAGTTTTTTCCAATATTTTAGATTTAGCTGGAATAAAATGCTGGATACTGTATAAAAACACGACAGGTGAAAATATATCAACAAAAGACTTTTTCTTTCGTCTAGCAGAAGAACTTCCTTCTGAATATCAGACTCCAGGGGAAACACTACAAGAAACTAATATACCAAGTACAAGTGACACCGTTCGTATGCGTAAAAGGTGTGAAATAGGATATTGCAATAACAATAAGATCACAAGTATTTGCAATATATGCAAAAAAAGTGTATGCAGAAAGTGTACACTGCGGAAAATATACATATGCAAAAATTGTGACCGATGAATTAAAAACAATTAAGCGTTTGAGTAATCGATAATGTCTATAAACCTATTTTTGTGTTACAATTAATATTACTCAACCTTTTTTGTAATTTTTTGAAAGTAAATAAAGACTGGAAACACCACTAAGCATTTTTTTCTAAAGATCAGTCATTCTGACTGCTTTAGGTAGAAATAGGTATACTTAAATAGCCGGTAAATCTAGTGTTAAAAATATTTTACAGAGAAAGATATTAGACCAAAGGGTTCCATTAGGACTTTACATGCCTAGTATTATAGATTAACGATAACGTTTACCAGTATCTTGTATATTTAAAATTTATAAAAATAAAATAGTGCATAGAAAAAGTTTGAAAGAATAGTATTTAATTTAAAATAGTATTTAATATTTAAAATTTCTAAAAATAAAATAGTGCATAGAAAAAGTTGAAAGAATAGTATTGAGGAGTCACCTGCACATGCTGCACGGATGTATTACCCACCAATATTGGGACCGACCATGCCGTTTCTTTTCAGCCGCAATCGCAGCCTGACTTCGCAAAAAAAACGGCGTCAGTGGATGATGTACTGACACGATTATAAATTTTTGAAACTTTCGTTTCAGTCGCGCGCAGAACTTAGCATTCGGCGGTAGTTTTAATAAGTTACTGTTGGAGGTTTTGTACAATTCACAGACATGCGTATTGTATTTTATCGGCGAAAAACGCTTGCCCATAGGCATCTGAATTTTTAGCGTAAAATTTTCACTGACACAAATCGATCCGCAAGACAATGATTTAAGGATTGTCGGCGCTTAACAGATGCTTATCTAAATAGACACGTTAACGTTTTTCATGAGAATGTTGTATCACTTTAGGTCTTGACATCTGTTTGGTCCAGTGACAGTTTCAGAAAAACAAAAGAGTTAAGTAAAAGTAGTTGAAGTACAATACGAAAGGACCGTTGTAACTAATTAACTGTTTAAGAAAAAGATCTCTTATGGATCGGTTATGACATCATTTTTTATTTAGAGTAATTCTAATGTCCGATTAGAGGAAGGATATATCCCGCAAAATGTCCGATCTTCAGAAATTAATCAGTGACTTTCCACTGGGTAAGTATGTCTAAATGAAAGTTAAAAGAATGATAAAAACGTTACTTTGAATGGCTGAAATATTTGTATATACAAAAAAACTTAAATATGATATGGCTGATTGAGTATGAAGTGCAAATAAGTATAAACTATATTTGTCGAAAGGACTTCTATTACCAAATTTCTGTAACTGTTAAGCATTGTACGTTGCAAAACTATAGCATAAAATTAACACAGAATAATTTAGTATGGGCAATATCAATAATTTGTTATTGTTTTACAGGCAAATATAAACCTGCATTTTTTATTGTTACTATGAACTTATTAATTGGATTTTAAACATGTTTCAGTCAGCTGATCTTGCAGCAGACCTTAATATCACACATTTTTATATATTGTCGAAAGGACTTCTATTACCAAATTTCTGTAACTGTTAAGCATTGTACGTTGCAAAATTATAGCATAAAATTAACACAGAATAATTTAGTATGGGCAATATCAATAATTTGTTATTGTTTTACAGGCAAATATAAACCTGCATCTTTTATTGTTACTATGAACTTATTAATCAGATTTTAAACATGTTTCAGTCAGCTGATCTTGCAGGAGACCTTAATATCATCACACATTTTTATATATTTCTGAGACCTTAATATCACACATTTTTATATATTGTCGAAAGGACTTCTATTACCAAATTTCTGTAACTGTTAAGCATTGTACGTTGCAAAATTATAGCATAAAATTAACACAGAATAATTTAGTATGGGCAATATCAATAATTTGTTATTGCTTTACAGGCAAATATAAACCTGCATTTTTTATTGTTACTATGAACTTATTAATCGGATTTTAAACATGTTTCAGTCAGCTGATCTTGCAGGAGACCTTAATATCACACATTTTTATATATTGTCGAAAGGACTTCTATTACCAAATTTCTGTAACTGTTAAGCATTGTACGTTGCAAAATTATAGCATAAAATTAACACAGAATAATTTAGTATGGGCAATATCAATAATTTGTTATTGTTTTACAGGCAAATATAAACCTGCATTTTTTATTGTTACTATGAACTTATTAATCGGATTTTAAACATGTTTCAGTCAGCTGATCTTGCAGGAGACCTTAATATCACACATTTTTATATATTGTCGAAAGGACTTCTATTACCAAATTTCTGTAACTGTTAAGCATTGTACGTTGCAAAATTATAGCATAAAATTAACACAGAATAATTTAGTATGGGCAATATCAATAATTTGTTATTGTTTTACAGGCAAATATAAACCTGCATTTTTTATTGTTACTATGAACTTATTAATCGGATTTTAAACATGTTTCAGTCAGCTGATCTTGCAGGAGACCTTAATATCACACATTTTTATATATTTGTCGAAAGGACTTCTATTACCAAATTTCTGTAACTGTTAAGCATTGTACGTTGCAAAATTATAGCATAAAATTAACACAGAATAATTTAGTATGGGCAATATCAATAATTTGTTATTGTTTTACAGGCAAATATAAACCTGCATCTTTTATTGTTACTATGAACTTATTAATCGGATTTTAAACATGTTTCAGTCAGCTGATCTTGCAGGAGACCTTAATATCACACATTTTTATATATTGTCGAAAGGACTTCTATTACCAAATTTCTGTAACTGTTAAGCATTGTACGTTGCAAAATTATAGCATAAAATTAACACAGAATAATTTAGTATGGGCAATATCAATAATTTGTTATTGCTTTACAGGCAAATATAAACCTGCATCTTTTATTGTTACTATGAACTTATTAATTGGATTTTAAACATGTTTCAGTCAGCTGATCTTGCAGGAGACCTTAATATCACACATTTTTATATATTGTCGAAAGGACTTCTATTACCAAATTTCTGTAACTGTTAACCATTGTACGTTGCACAATTGTAGCATAAAACTAACACAGAATAATTTAGTATGGGCAATATCAATAATTTGTTATTGTTTTGCAGACAAATATAAACCTGCATATTTTTATTGTTACTATGAACTTATTAATCGGATTTTAAACATGTTTCAGTCAGCTGATCTTGCAGGAGACCTTAATATCACACATTTTTATATATTGTCGAAAGGACTTCTATTACCAAATTTCTGTAACTGTTAAGCATTGTACGTTGCAAAATTATAGCATAAAATTAACACAGAATAATTTAGTATGGGCAATATCAATAATTTGTTATTGTTTTACAGGCAAATATAAACCTGCATTTTTTATTGTTACTATGAACTTATTAATCGGATTTTAAACATGTTTCAGTCAGCTGATCTTGCAGGAGACCTTAATATCACACATTTTTATATATTGTCGAAAGGACTTCTATTACCAAATTTCTGTAACTGTTAAGCATTGTACGTTGCAAAATTATAGCATAAAATTAACACAGAATAATTTAGTATGGGCAATATCAATAATTTGTTATTGCTTTACAGGCAAATATAAACCTGCATCTTTTATTGTTACTATGAACTTATTAATCGGATTTTAAACATGTTTCAGTCAGCTGATCTTGCAGGAGACCTTAATATCACACATTTTTATATATTGTCGAAAGGACTTCTATTACCAAATTTCTGTAACTGTTAAGCATTGTACGTTGCAAAATTATAGCATAAAATTAACACAGAATAATTTAGTATGGGCAATATCAATAATTTGTTATTGTTTTACAGGCAAATATAAACCTGCATTTTTTATTGTTACTATGAACTTATTAATCGGATTTTAAACATGTTTCAGTCAGCTGATCTTGCAGGAGACCTTAATATCACACATTTTTATATATTGTCGAAAGGACTTCTATTACCAAATTTCTGTAACTGTTAAGCATTGTACGTTGCAAAATTATAGCATAAAATTAACACAGAATAATTTAGTATGGGCAATATCAATAATTTGTTATTGCTTTACAGGCAAATATAAACCTGCATTTTTATTGTTACTATGAACTTATTAATCGGATTTTAAACATGTTTCAGTCAGCTGATCTTGCAGGAGACCTTAATATCACACATTTTTATATATTGTCGAAAGGACTTCTATTACCAAATTTCTGTAACTGTTAAGCATTGTACGTTGCAAAATTATAGCATAAAATTAACACAGAATAATTTAGTATGGGCAATATCAATAATTTGTTATTGCTTTACAGGCAAATATAAACCTGCATTTTTTATTGTTACTATGAACTTATTAATCGGATTTTAAACATGTTTCAGTCAGCTGATCTTGCAGGAGACCTTAATATCACACATTTTTATATATTGTCGAAAGGACTTCTATTACCAAATTTCTGTAACTGTTAAGCATTGTACGTTGCAAAATTATAGCATAAAATTAACACAGAATAACTTAGTATGAGTAATATCAATAATTTGTTATCGTTTTACAGGCAAATATAAACCTGCATTTTTTATTGTTACTATGAACTTATTAATCGGATTTTAAACATGTTTCAGTCAGCTGATCTTGCAGGAGACCTTAATATCACACATTTTTATATATTGTCGAAAGGACTTCTATTACCAAATTTCTGTAACTGTTAAGCATTGTACGTTGCAAAATTATAGCATAAAATTAACACAGAATAACTTAGTATGAGTAATATCAATAATTTGTTATTGCTTTACAGGCAAATATAAACCTGCATTTTTTATTGTTACTATGAACTTATTAATCGGATTTTAAACATGTTTCAGTCAGCTGATCTTGCAGGAGACCTTAATATCACACATTTTTATATATTGTCGAAAGGACTTCTATTACCAAATTTCTGTAACTGTTAAGCATTGTACGTTGCACAATTGTAGCATAAAACTAACACAGAATAATTTAGTATGGGCAATATCAATAATTTGTTATTGTTTTGCAGACAAATATAAACCTGCATCTTTTATTGTTACTATGAACTTATTAATCGGATTTTAAACATGTTTCAGTCAGCTGATCTTGCAGGAGACCTTAATATCACACATTTTTATATATTGTCGAAAGGACTTCTATTACCAAATTTCTGTAACTGTTAAGCATTGTACGTTGCAAAATTATAGCATAAAATTAACACAGAATAATTTAGTATGGGCAATATCAATAATTTGTTATTGTTTTACAGGCAAATATAAACCTGCATTTTTTATTGTTACTATGAACTTATTAATCGGATTTTAAACATGTTTCAGTCAGCTGATCTTGCAGGAGACCTTAATATCACACATTTTTATATATTGTCGAAAGGACTTCTATTACCAAATTTCTGTAACTGTTAAGCATTGTACGTTGCAAAATTATAGCATAAAATTAACACAGAATAATTTAGTATGGGCAATATCAATAATTTGTTATTGTTTTACAGGCAAATATAAACCTGCATTTTTTATTGTTACTATGAACTTATTAATCGGATTTTAAACATGTTTCAGTCAGCTGATCTTGCAGGAGACCTTAATATCACACATTTTTATATATTGTCGAAAGGACTTCTATTACCAAATTTCTGTAACTGTTAAGCATTGTACGTTGCAAAATTATAGCATAAAATTAACACAGAATAATTTAGTATGGGCAATATCAATAATTTGTTATTGTTTTACAGGCAAATATAAACCTGCATCTTTTATTGTTACTATGAACTTATTAATTGGATTTTAAACATGTTTCAGTCAGCTGATCTTGCAGGAGACCTTAATATCACACATTTTTATATATTGTCGAAAGGACTTCTATTACCAAATTTCTGTAACTGTTAAGCATTGTACGTTGCAAAATTATAGCATAAAATTAACACAGAATAATTTAGTATGGGCAATATCAATAATTTGTTATTGTTTTACAGGCAAATATAAACCTGCATTTTTTATTGTTACTATGAACTTATTAATCGGATTTTAAACATGTTTCAGTCAGCTGATCTTGCAGGAGACCTTAATATCACACATTTTTATATATTGTCGAAAGGACTTCTATTACCAAATTTCTGTAACTGTTAAGCATTGTACGTTGCAAAATTATAGCATAAAATTAACACAGAATAATTTAGTATGGGCAATATCAATAATTTGTTATTGTTTTACAGGCAAATATAAACCTGCATCTTTTATTGTTACTATGAACTTATTAATCGGATTTTAAACATGTTTCAGTCAGCTGATCTTGCAGGAGACCTTAATATCACACATTTTTATATATTGTCGAAAGGACTTCTATTACCAAATTTCTGTAACTGTTAAGCATTGTACGTTGCAAAATTATAGCATAAAATTAACACAGAATAATTTAGTATGGGCAATATCAATAATTTGTTATTGCTTTACAGGCAAATATAAACCTGCATCTTTTATTGTTACTATGAACTTATTAATCGGATTTTAAACATGTTTCAGTCAGCTGATCTTGCAGGAGACCTTAATATCACACATTTTTATGGTTTGCAGACGACACACAAAGGGCCTTGTTATGCTTTGATGAAAAGTTGTTAATTACTTCAAAGCCTGAGTCAGCGATAGGCACAAAATCAATAGGTAATTACAGTGTTTGTGTAGAATCGATCGGCCCACAAGCCCAACAATTTTTGGTACATTTACAATCTTCCATGACTGTAAAGAATCACAACTGTAGATCGAAGGTCATTAGTACTGTGACACAAAAATACCTTTGTCTGGAGGAAAAACGAACAGAGTAAATCACATAACTTTACGAAGCTTGTTGGCATAGTGTAATAGTATGACTAACGTAAAAGTTTCCACAGATGTAAACATACGGAGGATGGTCTGCATGAGAAAACATTTTTTATGGGTTACGTGAATGACGCCTACCATATAGAAATAGGTTCCAGTTGCCCATGTCAGACGTTTAATGAAACAAAAGTGTTGCCTGTATGCAAAAATGATATTTTGCTCGGTGAAGGTGCAAATATATTATTAATGCGACAATTGGCAATAAGTAATCATCATGGAGACATACGTGTCCGTAATATCACAATGGCTGGAGAACTAACCATATGTGATTATGTAGGTATCGCATACATGTTCATTTAGCATGAAACCATTTATTTATTTTCATCGAATAGAAATGTACCGCAGCAGAAGATATGAAATTTAATGACGATCGCTTAAGAATTTACACAATTGAATGCATTGTATCTAATACAAGCGGACATACTCAAAACTCCAAAACGTATTTGACTCCCAGCGGAAGAATATTGACACATGATTTACAATCTGCGTGGTATAGATTGCATATTACTTCTCTAGAAAATTTACAGGCAGAAAGAAACTGTTTCAGCATTTACAACTGCATTGAACAACGATTATTGGACGATATTGAAATCAAATCTAAATACTTAGATCGAAAGGTAAGTGTCAATATATTAATCTTTGAAATGTAATACATTTTTAATGTGTTTAAAGAATTGCCAAGAGGTCCAGCAGAGAGAGTACTTAGTAGACCGTCCTGAGATAAAACAATTAATCATGGATTACATGCAAGCACTATTAATTGGTAATAAGGATATAGACCCTAGAGATTTCTCAAAAAATTCTTTTGATAAGTTATGATATTATGGTAATATTGTTGTTTGCCCAGTTAAGCCACCTGATGTTCTAAACTTTACGATACGACATTTCAAATCATTTAAGAGATGAGCAAGAAATCAACGAGCATATTGCTGTTAAGAACATTAAATATTGATACAAATCCACAACAAATCAAATCCAATAGAATTTTTAGTACATGCGACCTGTGACAGTCTTTGATAGCGTACAATCGTAATTTCAAATTAATTGGTTACAATTGTTGTTTGTACAGTTAAGCCACATCATGATCTAAACTTTACGATACGACATTTCAAATCATTTAAGAGATGAGCAAGAAATCAACGAGCCATATTGCTGTTAAGAACATTAAATATTGATACAAATCCACGACAAATCAAATCCAATAGAATTTTTAGTACATGCGACCTGTGACAGTCTTTGATAGCGTACAATAGTAATTTCAAATTAATTGGTTACAATTGTTGTTTGTCCAGTTAAGCCACCTGATGTTCTAAACTTTACGATACGACATTTCAAATCATTTAAGAGATGAGCAAGAAATCAACGAGCATATTGCTGTTAAGAACATTAAATATTGATACAAATCCACAACAAATCAAATCCAATAGATTTTTTAGTACATGCGACCTGTGACAGTCTTTGATAGCGTACAATAGTAATTTCAAATTAATTGGTTACAATTGTTGTTTGCCCAGTTAAGCCACCTGATGTTCTAAACTTTACGATACGACATTTCAAATCATTTAAGAGATGAGCAAGAAATCAACGAGCATATTGCTGTTAAGAACATTAAATATTGATACAAATCCACAACAAACCAAATCCAATAGAATTTTTAGTACATGCGACCTGTGACAGTCTTTGATAGCGTACAATAGTAATTTCAAATTAATTGGTTACAATTGTTGTTTGTCCAGTTAAGCCACCTGATGTTCTAAACTTTACGATACGACATTTCAAATCATTTAAGAGATGAGCAAGAAATCAACGAGCATATTGCTGTTAAGAACACTAAATATTGATACAAATCCACAAGAAATCAAATCCAATAGAATTTTTAGTACATGCGACCTGTGACAGTCTTTGATAGCGTACAATAGTAATTTCAAATTAATTGGTTACAATTGTTGTTTGCCCAGTTAAGCCACCTGATGTTCTAAACTTTACGATACGACATTTCAAATCATTTAAGAGATGAGCAAGAAATCAACGAGCATATTGCTGGTAAGAACATTAAATATTGATACAAATCCACAACAAACCAAATCCAATAGAATTTTTAGTACATGCGACCTGTGACAGTCTTTGATAGCGTACAATAGTAATTTCAAATTAATTGGTTACAATTGTTGTTTGTCCAGTTAAGCCACCTGATGTTCTAAACTTTACGATACGACATTTCAAATCATTTAAGAGATGAGCAAGAAATCAACGAGCATATTGCTGTTAAGAACACTAAATATTGATACAAATCCACAAGAAATCAAATCCAATAGAATTTTTAGTACATGCGACCTGTGACAGTCTTTGATAGCGTACAATAGTAATTTCAAATTAATTGGTTACAATTGTTGTTTGCCCAGTTAAGCCACCTGATGTTCTAAACTTTACGATACGACATTTCAAATCATTTAAGAGATGAGCAAGAAATCAACGAGCATATTGCTGGTAAGAACATTAAATATTGATACAAATCCACAACAAATCAAATCCAATAGAATTTTTAGTACATGCGACCTGTGACAGTCTTTGATAGCGTACAATAGTAATTTCAAATTAATTGGTTACAATTGTTGTTTGTCCAGTTAAGCCACCTGATGTTCTAAACTTTACGATACGACATTTCAAATAATTTAAGAGATGAGCAAGAAATCAACGAGCATATTGCTGTTAAGAACATTAAATATTGATACAAATCCACAACAAATCAAATCCAGTAGAATTTTTAGTACATGCGACCTGTGACAGTCTTTGATAGCGTACAATAGTAATTTCAAATTAATTGGTTACAAGTTGCGAAAGAATAGATGCCCAAAGAATTCACACTTTTGAATATATATACGAGTACTGTTTTATACCGAAGTCTTTTATTTAATAAAATATAACGTATTACAAGTTCTGAAAAGTCGACCTACTTTCCTTCGACGCAAGGAGCTGCAGTTTACCACACAGAAAAAAATGCAAGTAGTAAGGTTCTGGGTAGCAAGAAAAAGTCAGACGTAGCTAAAAATTTGTTGTTCTAAGCTTACTGTTAATAGAGCGACTATTAATGCAACATCGTTCCAATATTTATTCCATGCCCTTGTTACTAAACCTATATAATTTCATCCAAGGACTTTTTTCTTCGAATGACATATAACGCAGTTTCTCTGAAATAAGAATATTTCGACATTATCACGTGCAATGATTCACAGGAATATTAATGTAGCAGAGTATGATAAAATAACGATACAACCGATACAGTAAAACCTGTTTTTGTGCGGTCCTTTTTTCTGCGATTTTATTTTTGTGCAATTTTTTTTGTGCGATTTATTTTTATGCGGTATATGAATCTAAGCGGCGTTAGCACCAGTTTAATGTTTCCTATCAATGTACATATACATGTTGTGGACGACATATATGTGCCCATAATTATGAAAGTGGTCTAAGTCAAAATTTAAAAAAAATGAGTTTATCAATTATTTCATACCACATTATTTTTAACTAAATTTATTCAATGTAATTTTTACGAAATTGTCAAAAATGAACCATTAGATAGTGCTTGTAATTTCAACATTATATGGAATTCATTTAGTTTTAATTATGAAAGTGGTCTAAGTCAAAAATTTAAATAAATTATATAAACAACTTGAAAATGGCACGTGGCCTTCTTTGACGCGTTTCTGAACTACATAATAAAATAAATGACAATCAAATTTTAATAATAACGACAACTTCATTCCGGTTTATAATCAATAACAAGAAGAGTAAAAAATACCGCGGGTGAATCTGTCTCTTGGCTACAAATTCAATGGATGAGATTCTTGAAAAATGAACCTTATAAAATGTTCTATAAAACATCTTTAGATGATTCTAAATTTCACGTTTTGGATCTTTCACCTAAAAAAGGAAGACCAAAAATATACGGAAATATTAAATTACTTCCATTATACACCACCATTAGACCAGTATCGGAAGAAAAACATAAAGATATTATGAGTTTATTACCGTACATCCCTCCAGTTTTTCAGGAACATTTTAAGAATCTTAAATACTCGAAATAATGATAAAAATGGATTACTGTTTAAAAATAATTAATAAATGTAATAAATGTTCACGAATTATTTCAATCAAATTATTGTTTCAAATAAAACTCAAAGTTCTTTATTGCTTTAAGTCATTTATAGGACATTCAGTTAATTTTGAAAATGGTCTAAGTCAATTCAATCTTTAAAAATAATATTATCGTATAAAATTCACACAAAATTTCATATTCATAGTAAATTTCCATTAATTAAAACTAATAAAATTATAAATTAAAATGTCGCATAATGTAAAAATATTTTTTAATTTATTCAAATGCAATTCATTAAATATCTCGAAACAAGAAATATATGACTTAGACCACTTTCATAATTATGGGCACATATGAAAGTGTAATTAATCGAAACGTTACCCAAAACGCGTCAACGTTATTATCTAAAATTAGTACGCTCGCACATAACATCGGCGGAGAAGGCTTTCATTCTTTTGGCGATAATGACCTGGACGAGATGATTGAGGACCAAACTGTCGATGATAGTGACTATCAATAGTTTGATAGATTATGAAAATGGACAAGAAGAACCGGAATCTATTACAGCAGATAAAATATATGCAGGGATCCAAATCTCGAAAAATTGGAAACGCATTTTCTTAAAGTAGATACCAATGCAGAAAGACGCTTAAAATTCCAAAAAGAACTGAGATCATGCATGTCTCACTATCGTGGCGTTTACAAGCAACTGACCAGTCGATTGTCGTCACAAAAACTAATCATTGAGTTCAAAAAACAAATCAATTGAAATCCTATCTTTAAGCGACGAAAGCGATTTTCAACCAATCCATCACAAAAGATGCGCGTTTTGGATTACGATGAGTAGCAGCAAACTATTTAATGTACAATGTGAAAACTTCTCCATGTATACGTACAATGAAGAATTAAATATTTTTACAATTTCTTTAGGTCTAATTTAATTATTTAATTTAATTAAAAGCATTCTCTCATCTATTTCATAAATCATTGATGTATTTTCTAAGTCCGACTTTTTTTTATGCGGTCCCTATCCACCGCATAAAAAAAATGTTAGGTACTATATCGCACAAAATTGTTTATTATATGTAAGAATTTATAAAATTTTCGAATATTTTTTTGTACGATTTCTTTTATGCGGTCCCTATCCACCGCACAAAAACAGGCTTTACTGTATCATGGAATATAGTATTGACTAACAGAAAAATGAATTTATATGTGAATAGCTATCCATGTTGTAACAATGCAAGTACTTATTTAAATTGTGTACAATTAAAGATACATACCAATACGATATGTGCCAGGCAGGCTTCGTGGAATATGTGTTTGCAATAATATACTACTAACTCTTTTGGTTCTGCAAGGAAACAGTATAAATATTAAGTGTACAATGCTTACTTTGCCTGAAAAGAACTGAGCAAAATGTTTCATACCTCTTAAAATTATTTTTTTATGGCAAGCCCCACATATTTGGTCATCTGAAAGAAGCAAATTACATTTTACTTTGTCCTGAAATATGGCATCATTACTGTTGCTTTCTTTAAATGATTAAATGGGTTTCAACGTACTTTGTGATTGGAGACACAAAAATATGCATTAATATATAAATAGCAGCAAATATCATGAAAATTTCCCATTTTAAGAGAATCAATATTTTCTATTGCTGTGCGACAAATTTATTCGGCGTTGATCTATTTTAAGCTATTTTAGAACAATTAATAATCTCTAATCCTTATGAAATGACTGAGTACGATATATAGTACTATATTCAATGTAGAGTGCCGGCGTCAATGTACAATGTAGGTTTTAAATATTAAGTTAAATATTAAGTCTACCGGAAACTTTTGTCCGTTCTCGCATTAAAAGAAAATAACACATTTTTAATATATAATACTGAGATCGCGAAATTATTGTTTCAGCACATTTAGAAAAGTGCATACGTAGAAAAGTGGCAGATAGAGGCAACCATGTACGTTTCAAACGAACATTCATACATTTTGAAACTTGATTTCGGACAGAACTTTCCGGTAAACCTAATACAATTTATGTTAAACACGACGTATTCCACGAAGAAATCCATAAACAAATATATGAGCCGTTTATTTTGAAAGTGGCCTAACTCCATTTATCTTCAAATCGACATAAATAACATAAATAAATAACATGAATTTGTACATGTAACCATGGTAACCGGAAAATATTGAAAAACGGAGTTAGGCCACTTTCAAAATAAACGGCTCATATAGGTTGTAAAGGAATAATCTGCATACACTCCTTTGTTATGAAGAATAACACTATAGACATATACAAAGCAGCATTCCTATAAATTTATGAGACTAAAAGAGCGAATATTCAACAGATCTTTAAAGAATGTTTCAAACGTATAAACAAGTATAACAATCGCGTCGAATATAACAAAAAGTGTTAAACTGGCACAGTTGCACCCATCAACATCTTGACCGTTTGATATGAGCCGTTTATTTTGAAAGTGGTCTAACTCCATTTATCTTCAAATCGAGATAAATAACATTTACTTTTAAATAACATGAATTTGTACATATAACAAAATAAAAAACGGAGTTAGGCCACTTTCAAAATAAACGTGTTAAACTGCATACAGTTGCATCCATCAACATCTTGACCATTACAAACGGTTATCTGTTTAATCGGTGTTAGTTATGAATTTTATTAGCAATGTCTATGGTTTATACGTTATACACATACCAGGTTGTTCAATAAGTTTTGTTTTGTTTTGTTGAGGGCGTTGCTACTAGTCCAAATTTGTTTTTGTTTTGTTGGTTCACTCTTCTTATCAACGTATGTGAAGGTTCATTTAAATCAGTCAATTCATTCTTTGTTTACAAGCCATTTAGTGTCGCCGTGTCACAGTATTTTCGACAATGGAAAAAATTGAATATCGTGCAGTGATAAAATTCTTATTTTTGGAAGGTTTAGCACCAAAAGAAATTCACGAACGAATGTTAAGAGTGTATAATGAACGTTCACCTTCAATTAGAACAGTAGAAAGATGGGTTGCTGAATTTAAACGTGGTCGTACAAGCCTTGAAGAGGATCCACGTGAAGGACGTCCAAAAACCGCATCAACACCAGAAATCGTAGCCAAAGTACAGGATATGATTTTGGAAAATCGTCGATTGACTGAGAGGGATTTAGTAGAGGCTCTACACATCTCATTAGGCAGTGTGAGTCATATTTTAAATGAAATTTTGAGTTTTAAAAAGCTGTGTGCACAATGGGTGCCACATTCGCTAACAATTGAACAAAAACACATTCGAATGCGACATTCTCAACAACATTTGGAGCGTTTTAAAAAGGATAAAGTGGATTTTGTGCGTCGATTCATCACTATGGATGAGACTTGGGTCTATCACCATGATCCTAAATCAAAACAAGAGGCTAAAGAGTGGTGTGAACCTGGTTGTTCGGCTTCGAAACGAGTTCGTGTCCAGAAATCGGCCAAGAAGGTTCTGGCATCAGTTTTTTGGGATGCGAAAGGAATTTTATTTGTGGATTACTTGCAAACTGGTAAAACAATTAATTCTGAATATTATTGCAACCTTTTGGACCAGTTGAAGGAAAAAATTCGTGAAAAAAGAGCCGGTTTGCAGAAGAAAAAAATCCTTTTTCATCAGGACAACGCACCGTGTCATAAGAGCATTTTGACAATGGCTAAAATCCATGAATTAAAGTTCGAATTGTTGGAACATCCGCCGTATTCACCAGATTTGGCCCCCAGCGACTTCCATTTGTTTCCAGAACTCAAAAAATGTATGCGGGGCAAGCGTTTTTCGTCAAATGAAGAGGTCAAAACGGCTGTTGAAGCGTATTTTGCAGACCTTTCCGGAATCTCATTTCAGGGATGGGATCCACAGATTGGAGGATCGTTGGAGCAAGTGCATTAATGTTCAGGGAGATTATACTGAATAATAAAGTGTATTTTGAACCTTAACATTGTGTTTTTCTTATCGAACGACAAAACTTATTGAACAACCTGGTACGATGTGTTGTAATGAATGTTGAATACTAGTTTAATCAAGAAATCATACTATAGGGTTCCATATTTTTGCGGAGCTACCAAATCAAATTCAAATTGTCTACTGACCTGATGTGCACGTATGTACTAAACTTTTTAAGCACGATCAAGAATAATTTCTTTGGCGATCGAGATTTGTTCATTTTTCATTGAAAGCCTAGTTAAATCGGTGCAACTACGCAACTGACACCACCAGAACAGAAAATCGTTTTACAAGCTAAAAGGCTGAGGAAGTTTTTTATATTCTACACAACCAAAATGTATTAGTTATCTTACCATCTACAGATATTCCTTTTTGGTGGCACCGAATCAACCGTTCGTAGAGATTGAAGCAATCATTCGATAAAATCTTCTTGAAACCTTCCTGTACAGAGACTTGAAGGTTGTAGTCGCACATCATTTTAACTAAAGCTTTCTTGAGGCCAGGAATTTCCAGAGACGGATCTATCCGTTGCACCATAATTCTTGGGTCAACAAAAGTCCCGATTTTCTGAAGAAGAAACGTGATAGCGCCTAAAATGCAAAATATTCTGTGTTGATTCATGTTTCCAACATGCCGTTTTATATTATGGCGACATTTTATCGCGTACTTGGCTTATCCATGGAGTAATTAATTAAGTTGTTCCATAATTCCTCATCGTCGTGCTCTTGGCAAAATGCGATAGCACTTTCCATATCGTTAAGTTCTCTCGTCATCAGAGCTAAAGCTTCCGAAGGATTTCCAATTCTTCCTAGTAAATACACCATTTCGGGATAGAACTGTCTTTCGCTGCAAATATCCAAAGCCTCTTGTATCGGATACTGGTCAGAACGACGCAAAAGCGGTAATAATTTATCCCTGGAATAATCGGCGTAAAGTTTCACCAGTAGCCCGTGATATTGACCTTTCGAATATTTGGGTTCCTTCCTCTCTAAAGCATCTAAATACTGTGAACGAGTAATTGAAGTCTTAGTAAGTCATCACGCCAATTACAGTAAAACCTGTTTTTCTGCGGTCCTTTTTTATGCGATTTTGTTTTTGTGCGATTTTATTTTTGTGCAACTTTTTTTGTGCGATTTATTTTTATGCGGTATATGAATCTTAGCGGCGTTAGCACCAGTTTAACACTTTGACTGCCATGGTGGTCATCGGTGACCGGCGCAAAAGGTCTTACGAAAAATTCAAAAAATACCCAATCGGTAGCATTTATAACTTTGCAAATGCAATTAATATTAAATAGTCATTCAATTCTTTGGTCTCCGATACCTTCGCATTATTTTCATTTTGCACATTTTAGTCATATTCTGTAGTACTTCATCACATTACGGTTTTAATATAGTAAAATACGTACGGCAGTCAAAGTGTTAATGTTTCCTATCAATGTGCATATACAGGTAACCCTCCTATAACACGGTAGTTAGATTCCTAGAAAATGCCGTGTTGTGTGAAACCGTGTTGCATGAGACCCTGAGCTAGTACAAAAAGGGGGGTTACGTTCCAAAAACTTATTAAAAACAAATATTTTTTTTAATTCAACATAAACAACTTAATTTTTATTAAAAATATAAATGTATGTACAACACAAAGTAAACAAAAAAATTTAATCTAACGCCACCATAATTTAATGAATTTATTGGTCGTCACTGCTCAGTATAATCAACCGAGAACGTTTTTTCGGTGGAACGATATTGCCTTCACTTTCAGAATTTTTTTCTCTATTTAAAGTTTTTGTATGTTTTCCCCTCTTAAAAAAATCTGTAATCGAACTTTGCTTGCTGGTTCTAACTAGGTCATTGTAAATTTCGCGGTATGGAGCTAAACAGTTTTGCAGCTCCCTTTTGAATTTTCGACTTCTTTCCGTGAAAGGGTCTGTATTCAAGAAAAATGACTCCAGATTTTCTACTAAGCATAGGCCTTCTTATATTTTTTTAATGTTAAATTCTTAACTGCACAATCTTCATCAGAGCTAGCGTCCTCAAAATCGATTTGATTTGCATCTAGGGATGCCATTTCCATCAAATCCGCTTCGTCAACTTCTTCTTCCACTAATAAATCTTGAATGTCTTTGGTAGCCATATCCACAAAACCTTCGCCTCCGATTGATTTAGCGACTTCTAATATGACACCAATTTCATTTTCTGATGTTTCACGCATGTTTTCTGTTTCAACCGAAGAGGGCCATATCTTCTTCCAACACGCATTTAAGGTTGATGTTTTTATTTCTTTCAGCGACAAGGATATATCCCCAATGTCCTACGGGGGACACAGGCCCCGATAAGAGGAACAACCGTGTTATAGGAAGCCGTGTTGTAGGAGTGTTCCCGCAATTTACAAATCGTGTTATAGGAGGGTTACCTGTACATGTAATAGACGAAATATACGAATGTGTAATTAATCGAAACGTTACCGAAAACGCGTCAACGTTATTATCTGAAATTAGTGCGCTCGTACATAACATCGGCGGAGAAGGCTTTGATTCTTTCGGCGATAATGACCTGGACGAGATGATTGAGGACCAAACTGTCGATGATAGTGACATTATCAATAGTTTGATAGAGTATGAAAATGGACCGGAAGAACCGGAATCTATTACAGCAGATAAAATATATGCAGGGATTCAGATTTCGAAAAAATTGGAAACGCATTTTCTTAACACTTGGCATGCGGGCAACGTATTTTTACGTTTTTTGCAGTCTGTCACTGGAGCGCGGGTCACGTAAAAATACGTATTCAGCAGATTTGTGGTGGTTAGTGGGTATCCACCACAAATCTACTGCAGAATGTGTGACTGTTGTTTGCGTTGCTAGGCAACGCTTTTAAGTTATGATTGTTGATCGATCTTTTGCCGAGTTATTTCGTCTTCAATTGAATTCTTCAGAACGTACAATTCGTGTTTTGTCATTTGAAATCGGTTTTTTATTATGGATTACAAAATTGATAAAATGTGCTTGTGACAAAGATAGTTCTGAAGAAATATGCGCTGCCAGATTATCGGACTTTTCGTATGATAGTATAGAAAATTTTAAAAATCGTTTATTTTTATGATTTCGTAAAAATATTGTTTTTTTTTTGTTGTTAACACTTGGCATGCGGGCATACTTCGCCGCCGAATTTCGCGTGCAGCGGGCGTTTTTTCTTGAATCGCGCGGAAGTTTGGTTATTCAGAAAAATCGCTATAAATCGAAAACTACTTCGTTTTTATGAACGAAACTTTTTTATTTCACACTTAAATATATACTGTATGATTACTTAGCAAAAAAAAACAATATTTTTACGAAATTATAAAAATAAACGATTTTTAAAATTTTCTACACTATCATACGAAAAGTCCAATAATTTGTCAGCGCATATTTCTTCATCACTATCTTTGTCACAACGGCTCATTTGATCAATTTTGTAATCAATAATAAAAAATCAAGCTTCAAATTGATAAAACACGTTCTGGAGCTAAGAATTCGATTGGAGACGAAATAACTCAGCAAAAGATCGAGTAACTCAACAATCATAACTTATAGGAAAAAAAATGCAAAGCGTTGCCTAGCAACGCAAACAACAAGCATATAATGTCACACATTCATGTAATTATACGTATTTAGTAGATTTGTGGTGGATATCCACTAACAACACCAAATCAACTAAATACGTATTTTTACGTGACCCGCGCTCCAGTGACAGACTACAAAAAACGTAAAAATACGTTGCCCGCATGCCAAGTGTTAATAAACCATTTAAAGACAACCTTCGAAAAGAATAAAATTGGCTATTATCGGGCAATCATCTATTGACACCTTCAGAAAAAAATAAAACACCCCTCAGTTTCTGTTTTAGGAAAATGGATTGCGACTGCCTGGCAGAAGATCGATCCTGAATCGATAGTTAAAGGTTTCAAGAAATGCTGCATTTCCAATTATTTAATGGGACGGAAGATGACATTTTGCGGGAGACTGAAAGCGTGAATGAAAATACTGATGATACCGATGTAACATCAATGAGTTCTCATTTGCAACAGTTCAGATTCTGAATAAACATTTCCGTTTTTTGTTGTTACTTACGTAATATTAATTTTGTTTTACATTATTTAATTTTATTGACGTGAATGTAACCTGTGTTATTAGCTATAATTACGTAAATAAATGCTTATCTGATTGAATTTTACTTTCTTTGAATTCTTTTATGAGTATTATTTTTTTTCTAAATATCTTCGTGAAAATTTCGGAGTCGCGTTATATTCGGGCTAATACGGTAATAGTTTATTCCGGAATGTCAACGATTACAGAAAGTGAAAACACGGGAATTGGAAAATCGGGGGAAATAGTTTTGTCGTTTTTGAAACCGTACCTAGGGAAAGGACATATACTCTACGTTGATAATTTTTATTTAAGTCCCGCGTTAGTTACCGTTTTGCACAATAATTATACTAATATATGCGGGACCGTGAAAAAACGACGAAAAGAAATGCCGACGATTGAAGAGACATTAAAAAAAGGAGAGGCATGTTTTCGGTCTTCAAAAAGTTTGTTGGTGATAAAGTAGGTAGATAAAAGAGAAGTTTACATGATTTCGAGTATGCATACAACTGATTTCAAACTTTGCAACAACATCGAAATATGGAGGAAAACAGAGTGTGCAGAAGCCCCTGTGCGTTATAGATTACAATAAGTCAATGGGCATAGTAAACATAGTGGATAGTGTGATAAGTACAGTTAATTCAATGCGAAAATCATTAAAATGGTATCATAATTTTTTCTTCCACCTTATCGACGTCTGTGTTAAAATAGATACCCATGCGGAAAGACGCTTAAAATTCCAAAAAGAGCTGAGATCATGCATGTCTCGCTATCGTAACGTTTACGAGCAATTGACCAGTCGACCGTCGTCACGAAAACTGATCACCGAGTTTATGGTACCAAAGAACAAATCAATTGAAATCCTATCTTCAAGCGACGAAAGCGATTTTCAATCAATTCATCACAAGAAGATGCGCGTTTTGGATTACGACGAGTAGCAGCAAACTATTTAATGTACAATTTGAAAATTTCTCCATGTATATGTACAATGAAGAATTAAATATTTTTACAATTTCTTTAGGTCTAATTTAATTATTTAATTTAATTGAAAGCATTCTCTCATCTATCTCATAAATCATTGATGTATTTTGTAAGTCCGACTTTTTTTTATGCGGTCCCAAATTGTTTATTATATGTAGGAATTTATAAAATTTTCTATTTTTTGTACGATTTCTTTTATACGGTCCCTATCCACCGCACAAAAACAGGTTTTACTGTATTCAATGTAGAGTCCACCGCATAAAAAAAATAACACATTTTCAATACATAATACTGAGATGTAGGTATATATCGTACAAAATTGTTTATTATATGTAGGAATTTATAAAATTTTCGAATATTTTTTTGTACGATTTCTTTTATGCGGTCCCTATCCACCGCACAAAAACAGGTTTTACTGTATTTACTAAAGTCACTTACCAAGTATAAGTATCGATGATTGTGTTGCAATTTGCTTATGACAATTTCGGATGCCATCTGTTTCTCTAAAAAGAATTGTATGGCGCGATCAACATCTAAGTCCATCAGTCCTTCCAACATTCCATACACAGAATTGTATAATTCATATTTTTGTATCAGCTGAAAAACATCCTTATGTCTCAACTTTAAATACATGGCCAACGCTTTGTCGTACTTTCCATCGTGAATGTAAAGGATTGCTAATGCTTCAAGGAGCACTGTTGGACATTCGTTGTGAACTAAAAGATGCTCTAACACTCCGTTGACAACTGCTGCGACCGTGTACAACTTCGGAGACCATTCTTTGACTAACTGCAAGAAACCTTTGGGATCCATTTTTAAGTATTCGTATAAAACCATTTCATAAATCATCGGATCCAGCGTTACACTGCCCCGTGGAAGGTAAGAAGATATAGAACGCAGCTGATGCACTCTTGCAAATTTATAAACCTGTAACAAATCAACTTATTCAAAAATGGTATGGTATAAAGAATTTATATGCAATCTCATAGGAAAAGTTACTGTCAGACTTAGCAAGTAGAATAGTATGTGTTAGGCGAACAAAAATCATAATAAACGTGAAATTAAGAAATATTTATTTCCGATCCCCTGTCCTAGCTGTGAATACATTCGAATAATATGATGTACAGTAGTGACGGAAAGTCCTACCCTTGCAATATATATCGTCTACCTTAAAAGATTGTATCAAGCATATCAATACTTCTATTTTAACACTAGAACTACCAAGGGGGTCAAAATGACTTGTTTGACATTTCTTATAATTATAACTCATTTCAGGTACATTTTGTTTCTGAAAATTTGGCACGACTTTTTCTAAGATATACCAATAATTAATTCTGTAAAACAGTTTACTTTCTTGTTTATCATTTTGTTGTAAATTTGTATGCAGTATACCTACATATACCGGGATGAGTCATTTTGGCCCCCACGGAACATTGGTTTTCGGTGCTATTCTATTGTATCGTGGACATTTTTGTGGCACGTAATCTAAAAGATACACAGAGAAACCGTTATTTTGTGTCCTAATACCTCAATAAAATCGAAGGATTATATTTTTGTTGCGTTACGCGCCCAATAAACCTGGGCACTCATTAGCGTAGCAATTTATTATCTAGTCGTAAAAGAAAATATTTCCAACTCAAAGATCTGTCAACAACCAAAAAAATGTTGTTCCCACGGCTTGAACTGTTTGCGCTTGATCATTACTTGCAGTATTTACTTCAATCAAGTTCCCTCAGATTACTTTCAGTCGATCATCAGAAACGCTGCCATATACAACTCAGTCGTCTATCAGAAACAGTGAAACACAACTCTCAGTACAACTATATTCACTGTAACCTTGTCCTAACTATATCAGAAAATATCTGTAAAGTTTTAGAATTATATGTTTGTGCAAATCATATCGCAAACTGCTGAAATATTGTAATTTAAGAAACAAGTCATTTTGACCTCTCCGGTAGAAGTAGGTATACGTCAATCGTCGGTATTTCTAGTGTTAAATAAGGAAACTCAAACGCTTTTTGTTTCGTTTGATGTCATTTATTCCTGATGCTTTTTTTTAACACGCCATATATTTTTCAAGGCCCTGGGGCTTTCTCTCCACAAGCAGCTATTTAATGTCATGAGCTAGATTTTTCTTTGAACGATGCCATTTTCTGTACATTATTTATCTTTCTGTCAGTTTATTGTCTAGATGGTTTAACTAAGAAAATTGATATGTGAGATCATGGTTTTCCTATTAGTGACCTAATGACTCTCGGAGCTTTCCAGACTAATTTCCATACACAATCTCGTGAGATTTTGTGATTCTGGATGTTTTTCTTCTTCAGAAATATTTATCTTGCCCGTATCGCGTCCAGTAGAAAAATAAATATTCAATTATTTATCTACTTTGTTTTGCATTCTTCATTTTGCACTCTTCATTTTTTATTCTATCTATGTGTGGAATTTGGAATTTTATCTTCTCTTTCAACTCCCTTCTTTTACTGCTCGTTTCGCTCGTCATTACATTCCCAGCTATTCATTTCCAAACTTTGGGGCTTGGCAATTTGCGAACCCATTGTTCTTTACATATTCGTGGCTTGAAGCAGAATCCTAAATCGCTTCCTCCACATCCAACGGAAATGGAAAAGATAGTATGGTACACATCGTCAGCAGCAAGCGTGTTGCACTTCCACAAAATCGGAAAGATTTTAACACGTTGACTGCCACGGTTTGCTAAAAGATTTTACTAAAAATGTAAAAAATTCGTAATGAAGCCTATTTGCAATCTTGTAAAAGCTTGGGATATTGGAACGGTGCTTCAATACTTTGGCTTCTAAGAACTCTGCGTTACCTTTATTTTGCACGATTTAATCAAACTCTGCAGTATTTCATCGCATCGCGGTTTTAACATAGCAAAGTACGCGGTGACCGCCGCAAAATATTGAAGTATAAATGCAAACAATTTGCAATGAAGCCTATTTGCAATCTTGTAAAAGCTCGTGATATTGGAACGGTGCTTCAATACTTTGGCTTCTAACAACTCTGCGTTACCTTTATTTTGCACGATTTAATCAAACTCTGCAGTATTTCATTGCATCGCGGTTTTAATATAGCAAAATATGCGGTGACCGGTGCAAAAGATTTTACCAGAAATGCAAAAAATTTGCAATGAACCCTATTTGCAATCGTGTAAAAGCAATTGATATTGGAACGGTGCTTCAATACTTTGGCTTCTAACAAGTCTGCGTTACCTTTATTCTGCAAGATTTAATCATATTCTGCAGTATTTCATGGCATCGCGGTTTTAACATAGCAAAGTACGCGGTGACCGCCGCAAAAGATTTTGCTATAAATGCAAAAAATTGACAATTAAGCGGATTTCAATCTTGTAAAAGCAATTGATGTTGAAAGGATGCTTCAATACTTTGGCTTCTAACAACTCTGCGTTACCTTCATTTTACACGATTTAGTCATATTCTGCAATATTTAATCGCATCGCGGTTCTAATACAGTAAAATACGCGGTGACCGGCGCAAAATATTTTTCTAGAAATGCAAAAAATTCGGAATGGAGCCTATTTGCAAGTTTGTAAAAGTAATTGACATCGGAACGGTGCTTCAATACTTTGGCTTCTAACAACTGTGCGTTACCTTCATTTTGCACGATTTAATCATATTCTGCAATATTTCATCGCATCGCGGTTCTAACATAGCAAAATACGCGGTGACCGGCGCAAAATATTTTACTAGAAATGCAAAAAATTCGCAATGAAGCCTATTTGCAATCTTGTAAAAGCAATTGATGTTGGAACGGTGCTTCAATACTTTGGCTTCTAACAACTCTGCGTTACCTTTATTTTGTACGATTTAATCATATTCTGCAATATTTCATGGCATCGCGGTTTTAACATAGCAAAGTACGCGGTGACCGCCGCAAAAGATTTTGCTATAAATGCAAAAAATTGACAATTAAGCAGATTTCAATCTTGTAAAAGCAATTGATGTTGGAAGGATGCTTCAATATTTTGGCTTCTAACAACTCTGCGTTACCTTTATTTTGCACGATTTAATCATATTCTGCAGTATTTCATGGCATCGCGGTTCTAACATAGCAAAGTACGCGGTGACCGGTGCAAAAGATTTTACCAGAAATGCAAAAAATTTGCAATGAACCCTATTTGCAACCGTGTAAAAGCAATTGATATTGGAACGGTGCTTCAATACTTTGGCTTCTAACAAGTCTGCATTACCTTCCTTTTGCACGATTTAATCATATTTTGCAGTATTTCATTGCATCGCGGTTCTAACATAGCAAAATACGCTTGGCAGTCAACGTGTTAAAATTGCATTATCGGCGACAACGGAGTGCAAAGGGTTAAATTCTTTCCCTGCTACTCGCCACCACCTATCCAACAGCCAACTTGCAAGTGTTTACACAAGTATCGCGTAACGCTTGTAATAATCTCGTGGCCGGTTTTATCGTATTGCACTGTACTGTCTTGAATCTGTCGGTAACATCTAACACATATTTTTTCCAATTGTCTTAGCTAATGCCTTCTGAACATCAAGCCTAATGAAATGGTGTCCTTATGGAAGTCTCATATTTCAATCATCTTCAATGAGCTCTTTCTTAACACTTTGCGGACCGGGCATTCTATTGCTAATCGTACCCAGTGGCCGGGTATTTTTTTGCGTCAAATATCTTTAAATCAGTGATGATTTAATAGTAGTTAAAAATCATGGTCGCATGAAATATTTATTTCAACAACTTTAAAAATGAATGATTCTTTAATATTTTTCAATAAGTAAAAATCTGTACAAACTAAACAGTTTTCAAAGTATGATATTTCGTAAAACATGACACTCAGTGAAGTGGAACACCAGAAAGCTTGCAAATATTTCTGTAATATTAAAGTACGCAATTGATCTACACAAAACCAGAGAAGGGCATTCGAGAATTATATTACATATTATTTGTCTGCTTTGAATCACTTCGTAAAGAACAGAACTAAGCAAAGTATGATATTTCGTAAAACATGACACTCAGTGAAGTGGAACACCAGAAAGCTTGTAAATATTTCTGTAATATTGCTAATCGTTTTGTGGCTATCCATATTTCAGGGCTTCAAATAATTAATTCGCAATACAAATTACGAAAAACTGCCGCTGACAATCACGTAGCAACTGTGTGATATCTCGTCACCTGCCTCAAACGACAGAATATGCAAGACGATATATCTCGTCAATGGCCCCGAATGACGAAATAGCAATGACGAGATATCTCGTCATCCGTCCGCAATGTGTTAAGGAACATAATATAAATTGTTCAAGTACTTTGTTCATTTGCTGGTATTAACCCTTTCGCGGCGGAGCGCTCAGAAATGAATTGAATGGAGTCGTTCCTAACGCGGTGTTGATTTTGTTGGTCATTTCCTTGAGGCTGTTGGCCGGCGTGCTTGTGAAAAAGAATTTTGCAATCTGTCGATGATGCACCGAATTTTTATTACCACATCTTGATTTGTTGTCGCATTGTTGTCGCGAAAGTGTAGCATTTGTAATAGAGATTTAAATCTGTCTTTTGTCGTTATTCTTGGAAAACTTTCCGTTCGTAATAATTCATTGGTTGAACAATATGCCTCCATTAACAATTTCTTTAGTCTTAATATTAACATCATCACAGCAAAAAATTGGTACATTTCAGTCACTGTTGTATTCTTCCATGTCAGCAATCGTAAGTGGCTACTGCGTACAGTTTTCGCGGAATAATAATTACTGCTTTCTCGTACAATATGTTCAACCATACTTTCGGAAAAGAAGAGTTGAAAGATTTCTAACGTTGACAATATATCGTCAATATTTGCTTTGATTCCTGATAAATTTTCATCAAAATCAAAAACTTTTGGAACCAAATTTTGTGCGCTCCAAAAAAAAACGCCCCAGATCGATGTTTTGTAATTCCTCAATGTTTTCAGAATCAGATTCAGAACTACTTAAAAGTAGGCGTCTTGTGTTGTATATATTTTGATTTTTACCTTTGTATCCAATTTCTCCAAACATTTCGCCAAAGTCAGAATCCTTACTATCGCAACTCATATTCTTCGTCCATTTCTCCATGACCGGGGCAAAATTTATGGATAATTATATTCGATTATGTAAGAAATCTCTGCATAAGACGCGTGTACTGCTAGCACGTCGAGTACAATCGACTGAATAGAGATTATTGGGCAGATGTTGCTAACAAGTGAACGGCGCCAAAACGCGCTGTTCGCCGCGAAAGGGTTAAACATGTTCACGTCAACATTTTAATTCATCTACTTCCTACGATTATGAATAACTGCAGTGTAACTGCAAATAACTGAAAAATACGGTGTATTTGATAGCAGCAAATTAACAATGTACTTGCAAAACTGTTATTACTTTTCGTCCACATATTGATACAATTGTAAGGGTAGCATTCTCCATTTCTATTGTACAATATATACCATCTATTTCGTTACGTCAATTCAAATTACGAAATGCGTAACGAAATGATTAGGAAAGAGATTAATAATTTCTTGTAAAGAATCGTAATGTTTCTGTTCGCTTAGTACTGACCCTAAGACATTCAAGTTTGATTATAACTTTTCCATACTATACTGTAATGCAACGGACATACGCGAAAGGGTTAAACATGTTCACGTCAATATTTTTATTCATCTACTTCCTGCGATTATGAATAACTGCAGTGTAACTGCAAATAACTGAAAAATACGGTGTATGTGATAGCAGCAAATTAGCAACGTACTTGCAAAACTGTTATTACTTTTCGTCCACATATTGATATAATTGTAAGGGTAGCATTCTTCATTTCTATTGTACAATATATACCGTCTATTTCGTTACGTCAATTCAAATTACGAAATGCGTAATGAAATGATTAGGAAAGAGATTAATAATTTCTTGTAAAGAATCGTAATGTTTCTGTTCGCTTAGTACTGACCCTAAGACATTCAAGTTTGATTATAACTTTTCCATACTATACTGTAATGCACCGGACATACGCGAAAGGGTTAAACATGTTCACGTCAACATTTTTATTCATCTACTTCCTACGATTTTGAATAACTGCAGTGTAACTGCAAATAACTGAATAATACGGTTAATTTGATAGCAGCAAATTAGCAACGTACTTGCAAAACTGTTATTACTTTTCGCCCACATATTGATATAATTGTAAAGGTAGCATTCTCCATTTCTATTGTACAATATATACCATCTATTCCGTTACGCCAATTCAAATTACGAAATGCGTAATGAAATGATTAGGAAAGAGATTAATAATTTCTTGTAAAGAATCGTAATGTTTCTGTTCGCTTAGTACTGACCCTAAGACATTCAAGTTTGATTATAACTTTTCCATACTATACTGTAATGCAACGGACATACGCGAAAGGGTTAAACATGTTCACGTCAACATTTTTATTCATCTACTTCCTACGATTATGAATAACTGCAGTGTAACTGCAAATAACTGAAAAATACGGTGTATTTGATAGCAGCAAATTAGCAACGTACTTGCAAATCTGTTATTACTTTTTGTCCACATATTGATATAATTGTAAGGGTAGCATTCTCCATTTCTATTGTACAATATATACCGTCTATTTCGTTACGTCAATTCAAATTACGAAATTCGTAATAAAATGATTAGGAAAGTGATTAATAATTTCTTGTAAAGAATCGTAATGTTTCTGTTCGCTTAGTGCTGACCCTAAGACATTCAAGTTTGATTATAACTTTTCCATACTATACTGTAATGCAACGGACATACGCGAAAGGGTTAAACATGTTCACGTCAACATTTTTATTCATCTACTTCCTACGATTATGATTAACTGCAGTGTAACTGCAAATAACTGAAAAATACGGTGTATTTGATAGCAGCAAATTAGTAACGTACTTGCAAAACTGTTATTACTTTTCGTCCACATATTGATATAATTGTAAGGGTAGCACTCTCCATTTCTATTGTACAATATATACATCTATTTCGTTACGTCAATTCAAATTACGAAATGCGTAATGAAATGATTAGGAAAGAGATTAATAGATTCTTGTAAAGAATCGTAATGTTTCTGTTCGCTTAGTACTGACCCTAAGACATTCAAGTTTGATTATAACTTTTCCATACTATAGTGTAATGCAACGGACATACGCGAAAGGGTTAAACATGTTCACGTCAACATTTTTATTCATCTACTTCCTATGATTATGAATAACTGCAGTGTAACTGCAAATAACTGAAAAATGCGGTGTATTTGATAGCAGCAAATTAGCAACGTACTTGCAAAACTGTTATTACTTTTCGTCCACATATTGATATAATTGTAAGGGTAGCATTCTCCATTTCTATTGTACAATATATACCATCTATTTCGTTACGTCAATTCAAATTACGAAATGCGTAATGAAATGATTAGGAAAGAGATTAATAATTTCTTGTAAAGAATCGTAATGTTTCTGTTCGCTTAGTACTGACCCTAAGACATTCAAGTTTGATTATAACTTTTCCATACTATACTGTAATGCAACGGACATACGCGAAAGGGTTAAACATGTTCACGTCAACATTTTTATTCATCTACTTCCTACGATTATGAATAATTGCAGTGTAACTGCAACTAACTGAAAAATACGGTGTATTTGATAGCAGCAAATTAGCAACGTACTCGCAAAACTGTTATTACTTTTCGTCCACATATTGATATAATTGTAAGGGTAGCATTCTCCATTTCTATTGTACAATATATACCATCTATTTCGTTACGTCAATTCAAATTACGAAATGCGCAATGAAATGATTAGGAAAGAGATTAATAATTTCTTGTAAAGAATCGTAATGTTTCTGTTCGCTTAGTACTGAGCCTAAGACATTCAAGTTTGATTATAACTTTTCCATACTATACTGTAATGCAACGGACATACGCGAAAGGGTTAAACATGTTCACGTCAACTTTTTTATTCATCTACTTCCTACGATTATGAATAACTGCAGTGTAACTGCAAATAACTGAAAAATACGGTGTATTTGATAGCAGCAAATTAGCAACGTACTTGCAAAACTGTTATTACTTTTCGTCCACATATTGATATAATTGTAAGGGTAGCATTCTCCATTTCTATTGTACAATATATACATCTATTTCGTTACGTCAATTCAAATTACGAAATGTGTAATGAAACGATTAGGAAAGAGATTAATAATTTCTTGTAAAGAACCGTAATGTTTCTGTTCGCTTAGTACTGACCCTAAGACATTCAAGTTTGATTATAACTTTTCCCTACTATACTGTAATGCAACGGACATACGCGAAAGGGTTAAACATGTTCACGTCAACATTTTTATTCATCTACTTCCTACGATTATGAATAACTGCAGTGTAACTGCAAATAACTGAAAAATACGGTGTATTTGACATCAGCAAATTAGCAACGTACTTGCAAAACTGTTATTACTTTTCGTCCACATATTGATATAATTGTAAGGGTAGCATTCTCCATTTCTATTGTACAATATATACCGTCTATTTCGTTACGTCAATTCAAATTACGAAATGCGTAATGAAATGATTAGGAAAGAGATTAATAATTTCTTGTAAAGAATCGTAATGTTTCTGTTCGCTTAGTACTGACCCTAAGCCATTCAAGTTTGATTATAACTTTTCCATACTATACTGTAATGCAACGGACATACGCGAAAGGGTTAAACATGTTCACGTCAACATTTTCATTCATCTACTTCCTACGATTATGAATAACTGCAGTGTAACTGCAAATAACTAAAAAATACGGTGTATTTGATAGCAGCAAATTAGCAACGTACTTGCAAAACCGTTATTACTTTTCGTCCACATATTGATATAATTGTAAGGGTAGTATTCTCCATTTCTATTGTACAATATATACATCTATTTCGTTACGTCAATTCAAATTACGAAATGCGTAATGAAATGATTAGGAAAGAGATTAATAATTTCTTGTAAAGAATCGTAATGTTTCTGTTCGCTTGGTACTGACCCTAAGACATTCAAGTTTGATTATAACTTTTGCATACTATACTGTAATGCAACGGACATACGCGAAAGGATTAAACGTGTTCACGTCAACATTTTTATTCATCTACTTCCTACGATTATGAATAACTGCAGTGTAACTGCAAATAACTGAAAAATACGGTGTATTTGATAGCAGCAAATTAGCAACGTACTTGCAAAACTGTTATTACTTTTCGTCCACATATTGATATAATTGTGAGAGTAGCATTCTCCATTTCTATTGTACAATATATACCATCTATTTCGTTACGTCAATTCAAATTACGAAATGTGTAATGAAATAATTAGGAAAGAGATTAATAATTTCTTGTAAAGGATCGTAATGTTTCTGTTCGCTTAGTACTGACCCTAAGACATTCAAGTTTGATTATAACTTTTCCATACTATAGTGTAATGCAACGGACATACGCGAAAGGGTTAAACATGTTCACCTCAACATTTTTATTCATCTACTTCCTACGATTATGAATAACTGCAGTGTAACTGCAAATAACTGAAAAATACGGTGTATTTGACATCAGCAAATTAGCAACGTACTTGCAAAACTGTTATTACTTTTCGTCCACATATTGATATAATTGTAAGGGTAGCATTCTCCATTTCTATTGTACAATATATACCATCTATTTCGTTACGTCAATTCAAATTACGAAATGTGTAATGAAATGATTAGGAAAGAGATTAGTAATTTCTTGTAAAGAACCGTAATGTTTATGTTCGCTTAGTACTGACCCTAAGACATTCAAGTTTGATTGTAACTTTTCCATACTATAGTGTAATGCAACGGACATACGCGAAAGGGTTAAACATGTTCACGTCAACATTTTTATTCATCTACTTCCTACGATTATGAATAACTGCAGTGTAACTGCAAATAACTGAAAAGTACGGTGTATTTGATAGCAGCAAATTAGCAACGTACTTGCAAAACTCTTATTACTTTTCGTCCACATATTGATATAATTGTAAGGGTAGCATTCTCCATTTCTATTGTACAATATATACCATCTATTTCGTTACGTCAATTCAAATTATGAAATGCGTAATGAAATGATTAGGAAAGAGATTAATAATTTCTTGTAAAGAATCGTAATGTTTCTGTTCGCTTAGTACTGACTCTAAGACATTCAAGTTTGATTATAACTTTTCCATACTATAATGTAATGCAACGGACATACCTCTTCTTCCCATAATTTCTTATTGCGACCTAATACTTTTAAACACAGTTTACCGGCTTCATCGTATTTTCCACAAGCCAATAAGTGATCCAAGTGTATACGTCCAACGTTCACCAGTGTATGTTTCTTACAATCTTTACCACCATTTACTGTAACTGCTTCTAAAGCTTGCTCAAATTTTCCATGACTTAATAACCAATCGATCCTATCATCAACATCGTACAGACTGGCTACGACAATATCCTTTGGACTTACGATGAAAAATCTGGAAGGAACATAGTAGAAGTAATAAAACATATTATTACGTTGTTCTATCATTCTAACACAATTATAATTACCTATTTTCTTCTTTTAAGCAGTCTAAATGATAATCATTACAGCTATACTCTTTGTAACCACGTAATGTCAAGGAATTTGCACAAACTATTGTATAATCTTGATGTTTTGGCTCAACAACATGCAAGGTTGGACGTTGACTTTTACCATCTTCATCCAATTCCTTTAAGCAACCTAGCAGTACTAATTCATTATCTAAAGGTGCAATTCCGGATATATAAAAGTCCACTTGAAATGTTGAAACTGAAATGTTACGGTTTTGTATTGTTTTGTTGGCAGGAATATTTACGCTTGCTACGATAATCTACTTACCTGGTTCCACTACGAATTCTGGTAAGTCTCTATTGACCATTTCTTGTGTCGATCTTTTTCTAATTTGACAAATACGCACAATATCGACCCAACCAATTAAGAGCGTTCTATCATCTGACCACCTAAGGTTGCATCTATAGTGTTCTGGTAGCGCACTACATCATATAATGTTATTTCAAATAAATTCAATTTTTATGTTGCCTTCATTGTGGTACACATAGCAAGGGTAGACAAATCCTAAAACCTTCAGGAGTCAAACTGGCTTTTCTGAATAGATACTTTCAACAGTATTACAAATGTTTTTTTATCATAACCAGATAAATTGGCCTATTCATCACAGAGTGAATAGAAATTCAAGCCATGCCGAAATAACATTTTTGCAATATGATTAACCCTTTGCGCTCTAGCGGTGCCTCTCAGGCACCACTCGCATCGATGCGGTAAATTGAGTGGTAACGGTCTTTATTTGTGTTTGGCCTAACGAATATCGCTTGACAAGTCTACCTGGCCTTTTGTAGATCATTTTATGAGGTGTCTACATAGCTATAAAGATGTCTTATCTCAAAAACACAAACGAATTTCAATGCGTGCATTATATCTTGAGAATAATAGAACGCTGATAGACGTCGCAACGCTTCTTTCAATTCGCTTCTTTCAAAAAAAGGTACAAAAAGAACCAATCACCGTCTTCGCACTTTTGAGATAAAATGTCTTATCTCAAAAATACTTGCAAACGCGGGTTGGACTCTGTCTTCGACATTAGTTCGAATTCAACCTTCTTGGCAATCGCAATATTTCTTTCAAAGTTAGTGAGCCCAATAAGTATGGAACACGACGAAGAAATTACTTCTAGTGAAGATGAGTTCAATTTTTCGGCAATAACGAACGAAATGACATCACTACATAGACAGCTTGCCCATGAGAATGAAGACGCAAGTGATGAAGATAGTGACGACGTTATAGGTGTAAGAAGACGAAAAATCCGAATAATCGATAGTGAATCTAAAAGCCAAAGTAGCCAAAGGCCAAAAGCCAACGTAGCACAGCTTCTACTTCACAGAGCACTTCTGAAATGATCCGACTCAATGGGAAGCTGCATGTTATTTTGATGGGACAAAAAAAGGATTGCAAAGTTTGTTCCCAACGAAAGTCCGGCCAAAGACGACAAACTGTCTACTATTGTGACACATGCCCCGACAAGCCAAGAATGCACATTGGAGATTGTTTTACAAAATACCACAAGAAGAAAAATTATAGAACGTAATCTTTAATAAATATCCTTCATTAAGTTAAATAAATGTATGTAATGTTAAAATATACGAGTTTAAAGTGTCCTATTGTGCCTAAAATTATTTTAAGTTAACAGAAACGAACTCATGAAATAGGCGATGATGAACGAATATCACTTGGATTTGTCTACCCTTCATACACGTTGAAACTTACTTCGCAGATCTAGTCCACTTAATCAGACCTAAAGAGCATCTAGCATTCAAGTCATAAACCCTCACTCCACTATCTGACGCCCATGCTACAAAATGCCCAGCCCATACTACAGAGTACACACCACCTTTTGCTTCACAAAGTATTGTTGGCTTTATTCTAGATAGAAAGGTCTTCTCGTATAAAACCAATTTGTCATCCCCTACAAAAATACAATTAGTCAATAATTGAACAAGTTTTCTTCCACAATAAAAATCATTACTTATTACATATACCTGTGATAAACCTTCTTCCACTCCCATTTTTGTAGTAATTTGGATCAATGGCTATACTTTTAACCAATCTGCCCATGTTCATGTTATGATTATTATCAGTGCTGTATAAGCCATATATAAAGACCTTGCCGTCATCACTACACGATGCAATAAAATCTCCATTATAATCTATGGAAATTTGATTAACTGCAACTGTGTGCGCTTGTAAAGTTTTGGATTTTATATTATTTCCTTGATGATCCAAGAGGTGTATCATTCCCCAGTGCGAACCTAAGCACAAAAACTAATCGAGGAAATTTTGTACAAATTATAATTTTCAAGAAAGTGATCGTATAAATAAAATCTGTGATTTAGTATGAAAATATATGTACAAAGTGTAGGTTGCAAAAAGTGCTCGATTAAAGTGCTTGCATCAGTTTTAACTACCAACGTAAAAGTATATAGCCGCCAGAATAAAAAACTAGTAAATAAATAACATGGAATAATATCAGATATTAATTTCATATATTACAGAACATAGAGGTGATATAATAATATCACCTTAATAATATTACCAATAATATCACCCCATAATAAGAGGTGTATCATTCCCCAGTGCGAACCTAAGCACAAAAACTAATCGAGGAAATTTTGTACAAATTATAATTTTCAAGAAAGTGATCGTATAAATAAAATCTGTGATTTAGTATGAAAATATATGTACAAAGTATAGGTTTCAAAAAGTGCTCGATATTAAAGTGCTTGCATCAATTTTAACTACCAACGTAAAAGTATATAGCCACCAGAATAAAAAACTAGTAAATAAATAACATGGAATAATATCAGATATTAATTTCATATATTACAGAACATAGAGGTGATATAATAATATCACCTTAATAATATTACCAATAATATCACCCCATAATAAGAGGTGTATCATTCCCCAGTGCGAACCTAAGCACAAAAACTAATCAAGGAAATTTTGTACAAATTATAATTTTCAAGAAAGTGATCGTATAAATAAAATCTGTGATTTAGTATGAAAATATATGTACAAAGTGTAGGTTGCAAAAAGTGCTCGATTAAAGTGCTTGCATCGGTTTTAACTACCAACGTAAAAGTATATAGCCGCCAGAATAAAAAACTAGTAAATAAATAACATGGAATAATATCAGATATTAATTTCATATATTACAGAACATTACTTGGATGTGAAATAAAACGCTCCGCCCTATGAGTGCTAAAATATTGTTGGTGAACTTTAGAAAGCAATTGTAAGTACAGTAAAGCCTGTTTTTCTGCGGTCCTTTTTTATGCGATTGGTTTTGTGCAATTTTTTTTTATGCGTTATATGAATCTAAACGGCGTTAACACCAGTTTAATGTTTCCTATCAATGTACATATACATGTTGTGGACGAAATATACCAAGTTGTTCAATAAGTTTTGTTTTGTTTTGTTGAGGGCATTGCTACTAGTCCAAATTTGTTTTTGTTTTGTTGGTTCACTCTTCTTATCAACGTATGTGAAGGTTCATTTCAATCAGTCAATTCATTCTTTGTTTACAAGCCATTTAGTGTCGCCGTGTCACAGTATTTTCGACAATGGAAAAAATTGAATATCGTGCAGTGATAAAATTCTTATTTTTGAAGATTATTTTTGAATGTTAAGAGTGTATAATGAACGTTCACCTGTTGTGGACGAAATATATGAATGTGTAATTAGAACAGTAGAAAGATGGGTTGCTGAATTTAAACGTGGTCGTACAAGCCTTGAAGACGATCCACGTGAAGGATGTCCAAAAACCGCATCAACACCAGAAATCGTAGCCAAAGTACAGGATATGGTTTTGGAAGATCGTCGATTGACTGAGAGGGATTTAGTAGAGGCTCTACACATCTCATTAGGCAGTGTGAGTCATATTTTAAATGAAATTTTGAGTTTTAAAAAGCTGTGTGCACAATGGGTGCCGCATTCGCTAACAATTGAACAAAAACACATTTGAATACCGTGACTTTCTCAACAACATTTGGAGCGTTTTAAAAAGGATAAAGTGGATTTTGTGCGTCCATTCATCACTATGGATGAGACTTGGGTCTATCACCATGATCCTAAATCAAAACAAGAGGCTAAAGAGTGGTGTGAACCTGGTTGTTCGGCTTTGAAACGAGTTCGTGTCCAGTAATCGTACAAGAAGGTTCTGGCATCAGTTTTTTGGTGCGAAAATTTTTAATTTAATTGATTACTTCAAACTGGTAAAACAATTAATTCTGAATATTATTGCAACCTTTTGGACCAGTTGAAGGAAAAAATTTGTGAAAAAAGACCCGGTTTGCAGAAGAAAAAAATCCTTTTTCATCAGGACAACGCACCGTGTCACAAGAGCATTTTGACAATGGCTAAAATCCATCAGTTAAAGTTCGAATTGTTGGAGCATCCGCCGTATTCACCAGATTTGGCCCCCAGCGACTTCCATTTGTTTCCAGAACTCAAAAAATTTATGCGTGGCAAGCGTTTTTCGTCAAATGAAGAGGTCATAATGGCTGTTGAAGCGTATTTTGCAAACCTTCCGGAATCTCACTTCAGGGATGGGATCCACAGAATGGAGGATCGTTGGAGCAAGTGCATTAATGTTCAGGGAGATTATACTGAATAATAAAGTGTATTTTGAACCATAACATTGTGTGTTTCTTACGAACGACAAAACTTATTGAGCAACCTGGTATGAATGTGTAATTAATCAAAACGTTACCGAAAACACAACAACGTTATTATCTGAAATTAGTGCGCTCGCATATAACATCGGCGGAGAAGGCTTTGATTCTTTCGGTGATAATGACCTGGATGAGATGATTGAGGACCAAACTGTTGATGCTAGTGACTATCAATAGTTTGATAGATTATGAAAATGGACAAGAAGAACCGGAATCTATTACAGCAGATAAAATGTATACAGAGATCCAGATTTCGAAAAAATTGGAAACGCATTTTCTTAAAATAGATACCAATGCAGAAAGACGCTTAAAATTCCAAAAAGAACTGAGATCATGCATGTCTCACTATCGTGGCGTTTACAAGCAATTGACCAGTCGACCGTCGTCACAAAAATTGATCACTGAGTTTATGGTACCAAATAACAAATCAATTGAAATCCTATCTTCAAATCCATAAGCGATTTTCAAAATTCATCACAAGATGAATATTTTGATTAAGTAGCAGCAAACTATTTAATGTACAATTTGAAAACTTCTCCAGTATATGTACAATGAAGAATTAAATATTTTTACAATTTCTTTATATAATTTAATTATTTAATTTAATTGACAAATGTTCTCTCATCTATTTCATAAATCAGTGATGTATTTTCTAAGTCCGACATTTCTTATGCGGTCCCTATCCACCGCATAAAAAAAATTTTAGGTAGTATATCGTACATAATTGTTTATTATATATAAGAATTTATAAAATTTTCGAATATTTTTTTGTACGATTTCTTTTATGCGGCCCCTATCCACCGCACAAAAACAGGTTTTACTGTACAAGCTTAACCTCATCTGGCAAAGATGTTTTTACTATTAAAAAACATGGTAACAAACCTTTGGGTGTACGGCAATACAACTTGCGGCGTCATTTTGCAAAATGTGTTCCAAATCGTTTCGTATCCTGATGTATTTTAACCGAGGCTCAACCTCGTCTATCTCAGAATCCGAGTCGTCTGGGTTGTTCTGCTCATCCTAAAAATTTAATTTTCCAACATCATTCCGATCATCATCTTGAAAATATTACTTCCTACTGTCACTTAGAGTAGCATTTATTTACTTTTGTCGATGAGCTTTCCATTTCTGTTGTTTGAACGTGCGTATCAAAGCTATAAAACACGTACGACGAAGTGTCAAAAGTATCTTTCATAAAAATAGGTTAGACATTGGATTATTTTTGGTATTAACGTACCCTGACGTTGAACATATGATACAAGAAAATTTGAATATTCGACACGGCTGCCTGACAACAACAATCTCATTTAAAAGACAGTTTGTTATGGTACAAACACGCTTTTACATAAGATCGTGGTGCATCAAAACATAGTCGATATCGTATCAAAGCTAACGTTAAAGAGTTCATAACAGTACCACTATATTTACATTCGTAGGCGATCGTCGTTGAGTAAAAAAACAATTACCGATGAAAGAAATGTTTCAAATCAATTAAACTACTTTTAAAAAATATACAAATGATCTTAACGTATAATAAAAATGCTCGGAGGCAATGTAGCGTTCTGTTTTAGAACATGAAGCGATTAACAATGAGTAATTGTGACACGGTACAAAATCCAAGAACGTATTATTCATACTCATTGTTAGATCACACAAAACGTAATCGGTGGGACGTAATTTGAGAGCTGATGTTAAAGGTTCATAAATGAGAAAACGATTTTTTTTTGTAAAATCTTTATTAACTTCTAACATATACCATAGGTGGCAGTATATGTTGATTAATAATAACATTGTTATCGATCAGGCTTATGAAAACCGCTGACGCGTTCAACATAAAATTACGAAGTAACTTCTACTCGATCGCGTATGTTTTGTGTTTTATGATTCATACCAATTGCTTCAATAATGGCTTTAATGTCTTAATTTTTTATATGATTTATCCCGTACAGATGTGTACTAATGATTCCGCGTACTCCTCTGCGTCCTTTGATATAAAAGAAGCAACAGGTCGTAGACAGAATCATGTTACAGAAGTTTTACGACGTTTTTACGATGATAACGGAGCTTGACTCTTTACTGCTTGGCCAATGACTCTGCCTTTGCAACTACTTCTTCAATCGGACCAACCATGTAGAATGCAACCTCTGGAAGATGATCCAATTCTCCTCCCAAGATCTTCTGGAAACCCTTAATTGTCTCCTCCAATGGTACTAATTTACCGGCATGGCCAGTGAATACTTCGGCAACCTATGTTAAAACACATTCACGTTAGTAGGAACAAAAAACAATCGCATAGCACTTTTACATCGAATGTAGAAATATATTACCTGGAATGGTTGTGACAAGAACCTCTGGATTTTACGTGCACGAGCAACGGTAAGCTTGTCTTCTTCAGACAATTCGTCCATACCCAAGATGGCAATGATATCCTGCAGAGACTTGTAGTCCTGCAAGATTTTCTGTACACCACGAGCAATGTTGTAATGCTCGGCGCCAATAATGTTGGGGTCCATAATACGAGACGTGGAATCGAGAGGATCGACAGCGGGATAGATACCTGACAATTGCAAAACGTCAATTTACATTCGTATTTAACCCATTGACTGCCAACTACGAGATATCTCGTAGTAAGCGTCTGTACCAAAAGTGTTTTTCTTTCAATAAAAATACTGTAAATGCCATACAATTTTACAATTACAATATTATATCAGTAACTTAATATTATTATATTTTGTAAAACTTCATGTCTTCTTTAAAATGAAACTGTGGCACCCAGGGCAAGACGCGCTAAATTTGCGTGGCAGTCAATGGGTTAAGACTCCGTGCATACGGGATTCTCGCCGAAGACAAACTATTTACCAAGCTCAGCGATGGCACGCGACAATACAGTGGTGGCGTCCAAGTGAGCGAAAGTTGTAGCAGGGGCAGGATCCGTCAAATCGTCAGCCGGCACGTAGATGGCCTGTACAGAGGTGATAGATCCCTTCTTGGTCGTGGTAATACGTTCCTGCATGGTACCCATGTCAGTGGCCAAAGTGGGCTGGTAACCTACAGCAGACGGGATACGACCCAGCAAAGCAGATACCTGAAATATTAAGTTCGCATTATTTTTACTGTAGATTTGAACTTGAGATTCTGTAACGCAAGACACGTCAGTAAGCGACGATACCTCTGAACCGGCTTGGGTGAACCTGAAAATGTTGTCGATGAAAAGCAGCACGTCTTGTCCTTCCTGGTCACGGAAGTATTCCGCAACAGTCAATCCAGTCAAAGCGACACGAGCACGGGCGCCGGGCGGTTCGTTCATTTGTCCGTACACAAGCGCTACTTTAGACGTCTTGTCCTTCAGCGAAATTACACCGGACTCTATCATCTCGTGATACAGATCGTTGCCTTCACGAGTTCTCTCTCCTACGCCGGCGAACACGGAGTAACCACCGTGAGCCTTGGCAACGTTGTTGATCAGTTCCATGATAAGTACGGTTTTACCGACACCAGCGCCGCCGAACAATCCTGTTTTAGTAGGAAATTACGTTGTATACTGTAATAATTCATGGAAACGCATAAGAGTACATTGAGATTGCCACGAGTGCCCTACCAATTTTTCCTCCCTTGGCGTAGGGAGCTAGCAGATCTACAACTTTAATTCCAGTGACCAGAATTTCTTGCTCTACCGACATGTCGACGAACTCAGGAGCATCGGCGTGAATGGGCGCCAGTTTATCCGTGGGGATTGGGCCACGTTCGTCGATGGGTTCGCCGATGACGTTGATAATTCTGCCTAGGGTTTCGACGCCAACAGGAATACGGATAGGATAACCAGAATCCAAGACCGTTTGTCCACGCACCAGACCCTCAGTACCTATTAAGGTGTAAGAAGTGAATAGAATATTTCGCAAAGGCGGTGTCTAAAATAAATTGGGAGCAAAGTATGATCCTACCGTCCATGGCAATGGTGCGCACGGTACTTTCTCCAAGATGTTGAGCTACCTCAAGTACTAGCCTGGGGCTACGGTTCTGTACCTCCAGGGCATTGAGAATCGGAGGAAGTTCATCTTCGAATTGTACGTCGACAACAGCACCGATGACAGCCACAATCTTGCCTTGGGCACCTTTTCCTGCACTGGCAGCTTTAGCATAGTCCCTGCCTATAAATGGGAAATATTCTTGAGTAACGCAGGTAAGCTCATAGCGGTAATATATACTGGTGGTTTTCAATTGATCATTAAACAGTCTATTAAACATTTGCGTCAAACGGTATTAACAGCAAATCATTTAGTTGAGTAGTGACATTTCCATGATAACAAATATAAGAAGAAACTTAAATATTGCTTACAAAGTGCAATGTTACATAATACAAATTATAGCTGTATCTCTAGTGGCATAACAGAAAAATTGATTTCGGGGAAACGCACGTTCGTGCCTATTATCGAACCAATCACTTTGACTGTCCTATTGATCACAAAGTATTACACCTCCAACTGCAGAAAGCAATGATGAGCAACGATCGATCGCTCACGATACATCTCGAAAGTCCGACGTGCTTTGCAAATGTCATGGTTATTCCACCGCATACGATTAACAATATAGCATCGTGTTCGAAGCATCATTCGAATATTGCTTACAAGTCACCGGTCATTCATAAATTTCGAATTATCCACGCTGTAATTACAAAACGAATTGAAGTGGCCTTAGAATGCGGCCATATTGGCACATTCGTGCCTTACTTAGGGACGGTCAAATAATACACATTACATAACCGGAAGGATAATCTTTCAGCACGCGATTCATCGAGTCCTGCATAAAAAGCGTTAATCAACGTTTCTCCAATAACCCGAAGGAGAAGCGGAATCGCGACGAGGTCGATGTTAGTCTTAACGTGGTTCTTTTTTGGAAACATTAACGCAGGGTGGGCTCGCGAACGATCTCCTATCGGCAACGTTTGAGAAATCGCAGGGACGTCGGCGGTGAATTTCTTGTATTATTACTCACTGTTGATGAATGTCGTCCCACTGATTTTCGTTACTTCGTTTTGAAGAAGAGAGGGTTTGACGGCCCTGAAGGCCCCAGCGGCTGCCTTCGATACGGCGCTCAACATCATGGCCGGTCAAGTGAGGAAAGGCAACCGGAGTAGTTTCCAATCTCTAGAGACTCTGGACGTATAGTGCACGCGTGTGCGCAATACGCGATTCCATTCACTGCGCATCACCCAATGCGCATTCACCGTCACTTGGATCGTTGACAATCTACCCAGAGCGTAAATTGGATGTGCCGAAGCAGGGATTTTGCAACTTTCGACAAACCGCGAGCGCCTAGTGAATCAGCCTTAACTCCTTCGCTACCAGGCCTTGAGAAAAAATTCTCGCTTCACAGACCATGGTGTTTTTTCTTCTAATATGACTGCAGTTGGCATTGATTTTGAGTGTATATATTTATAGCATTCCAATTATATAAAAAATAAGCATTTTTTCATACGACGCATATATGCGACGCTGGGCCAGGCATGAGAAACTTAAGGGGGCACATACACCTAGAAATTTTGAAAAAATGCATTTTTCGTTTTTTGTATATTCAAAAAGTATATGGTCTTGAGAATAGCTCCTGCAAGTTTCAAAGTGATTCCTTAAAAATTGTCGGAGGTATAGCATTTGAAGCGAGACAGTCACATTTCTTTCGTTAGTAGCTGTCCGTTAATTGAAGTGTTCGTTTCGATTTGGTTATAAGCGCGGCAACGTAAGAAAATTGTTGTACAAAAGAATTTTTTGATAAAAATGGAGAGGAAAAAGGGTTCCAAAGAAGCTCATCGGTCAGGCAGTTTTATAAAAAATACAAAAAAAAAGAGATCATGTCCTCTTAACAAACACGAAGCAGAAAAACAGACAGCGAGTACCCAGACAGCACACAGAGATCTAAAATACGTCTAAAAGATATCTATGTGCTGTCTGGGTCAGCCTTAACTCCTTGGCTACCAGGCCTTGAGAAAAAATTATCGCTTCACAGACCATGGTGCTTTTTCTTCTTATATGACTGCAGTTGGCATTGATTTTGAGTGTATATATTTATAACATTCCAATTATACGCTGGGCCAGGCATGAGAAACTTAAGGGGGCACGTACACCTAGAAATGTTGAAAAAATGCATTTTTCCTTTTTTGTATATTCAAAAAGTATATGGTCTTGAGAATAGCTCCTGCAAGTTTCAAAGTGATTCCGGGAAAATTGTCGGAGGTATAGCATTTGAAGCGAGACAGTCACATTTCCCAGACAGCACACAGATATCTAAAATACGTCTAAAAGATAACCTTTTTTCAGGAAAGATATCTTTGAATAATGACGTAAAGGCATCAGAAAGATGACGAAAAGTTGTCTTATGACCCGTTTTTCGTTGCCTAAAAGATGACGTTCAGACACGTCTGAAAGACAACATCCAGGCATCATTAACACTAGATTGCCCAAGGCAGTCATTTTGACTGTTTTTTAATTTCAATTAGAAAAACAATTATGAAATTGATGACACAATTTCTTAGAATTTGGTGACTTTTTCTATAACATATAAATGGGTTTATGAATAATTGTAGTTACTTCCGCCCTTCTTTATTTCCGTATATATATATGTGTTATACCTATATTGCCCAGAAGCAGTCATTTTGACTGCTTTATAAATTTTAAATAAAAGATTTTTATTTATTGAATTGAGTAAATTTCTTATATGACCTGTCCGGCTTTGTATTGAAATATGATGCATGATAAATTGTCGATTTGGGCGTATACTTGATAAGTGTCAGTTGCTCAATAAGCTAAAGTAGTACTAGTTATTCGAATCTTTATAAAGTGTTGTTCTAACAAGTTGTTTATTTTATTTCTTTTGCGCCCTAACCTTATGAAAAAAATGTCGAACAGAGATGAGTTATTGGAAAAGCTAACGAACATAAGTGAAGAGTGCTCCGATATAGAATCAAATGCAACAAATTCTGAACTATCATCTGAAGATGAAGCGGATTATATTCAAAGTGAAACATCTGACGCTGAAGATGGTGATGAAGAGTCGATCACCAATGATGAAAATGAAAGTGTCATCAATATGCCCAGGAAAAGGTGTAGGGTGCTAACTAGTTCAGATTCTGATGAAGAAACTGAAAATACATTTCAGGAGGTCGAAACAGCTGCTGATGGTACTGTGTGGACAAAAATTGACGAAGGTGGTATTCCTGGAAGCAGACTATCTGCGTGTAATAAGAAGAGTCGTGAAAGGGCCAACAGGCTACGCAAAAAGGATCATTGTGGCAGATAATCTTATCAGTGCATTATCGTCGATAATAGATAACTATATTATCAAACATATAAGAAAGGGCACAGAAGAATGTCGCCGAATTTTGCGGAACGGTTGGACAATATCATTACCGGAAATACGTGCATTTATTGGGATTCTATATGCTCGTGGAGCTTACGAGGCAACAAATTTTTAATTGAGTTATTTGTGGTCAGCGAGGTGGGGTCCCGAATCTTTTAGAAAAACTATGGCCAGAGAAAAGTTTAAGCAAATCCTACGATTTATTCATTTTGACAAAAGAACCGAATGCAGTAGGCGCCTACAATCAAATAAATTTGCCTTGCTTTCGGAAATATGGGTTAAGTTCATTGAAAACAGTGAATATGTACAGTTAATATTTACTAATAACCTGTTATATAACTGTAAATAACATAAAAAATATTAAAAATTAATTTTAAACAAATTTCTTTACATATTTGTTATTTTTTCACAATGCAGTCATTTTGACTGTTTTTGGGCAATATAGGTATACAAGAAATCTCGGGCAATCTAGTGTTAAAAGACGGCGTTTAGACACAGTCGAAGGACAACATTTAGGCATACCCAAAAAAAAATAATTTTGGCTGATATATCTTATATTATATGAGCCGTTTATTTTGAAAGTGGCCTAAGTCCAATTGTGAATTTTTTTTGTTAACTGTTTTTATGACAGCTAATCTAAAATTATAAACGTTATTACAGTCAACTAAAAAGAAATTGTTGAAAAATGGACTTAGGTCACTTTCAAAATAAACGGCTCATATAATATAAAGATATTATCAGCCAAAATTATTTTTTCTTGAGCATGCCTAAATACGGTTTTATGTTTTATATTAAAATTATCGCAAGGATATTTATTTGTGTTCCATTTTTATTTTTTATTATGGATATTGTTCGTTTACAATAATAAATATTATAAGTTTCATCCGTAAATAGATAGGATAAATACAGGATATGTTCGAAATAAAAGATATACGTTCAACGCAACTACACAAATTGTTTAAATATTATTTCTATTTTTGAGTTCTTAATTAATAAAAAAAATTATGCTTCAAAACAATCAACGCTGCTGCCAACAAGATTTCTTCTAAATTCATTAGAATTTTTCTCCTGTATCAATTGGTCCTGTATTTCTAAAGCTTTTAGACGTCGATTTTTTTGCTTTTGTCCCAAATGCTAGAAATCTTTTCGTTTTGGCATCTTGTCCGAACTTATTCGACCTTCGGCATAAATTAACACTACAAAATGTTATAATACTGAAAATAGCATCAATCACATTCAAAAAGGAAGCTCGCATTATTTATTTACATGCATCTTAAAAGATTTAGAAAAAATAAAAATGTAAACTAGAAAAATAGAAAAAGTAAGGTTAACTGGACTTTAGGTATACAGAAATGAATCTAAATGACGTCGTTTTTCTAATTTATTTATTTTTTTCATCCTACTATAAAATCAATGTAATTTATGCCAATCGAATACTATTCTTTTTACTTATAACTAAATAAATGAATAATAAACACTTCCCGTGAAATTATTTTTGTTTCACCGAACCACACCAAACTAATTTTCACAATAGCAATTCACAATGGTGGCGCCAACTAGTGTTTAGCACAAAAAACATCTTTAATATTTTCGCATCTTTTAGATGTCCATAAGGCATCATTAGAGTATACCGAAAAGACATCTTTCAAAAGTCGTCATATGGACATCTTTTAGTAATATGTGCTGTCTGGGATTATACGCTGGGCCAGGCATGAGAAACTTAAGGGGGCACATACACCTAGAAATTTTGAAAAAATGCATTTTTCGTTTTTTGTATATTCAAAAAGTACATGGTCTTGAGGATAGCTCCTGCAAGTTTCAAAGTGATTCCGTGAAAAACACCTTTTCTCAACATCGTCTTACGCCGAGGACAATATCTCCACCATTTTGAAATATTTTTATTTCAAATTTATTCTGATACATGTTCTAATAATGTACTTTAATGTAAAGAAAAGTCGTATTAATTACAAGCATTACACTTCCCAAAAAAAATTCCTAAAGCATGCTTATTTTTAACATATCTAGGTGTATGTGCCCCCCTAAGAAAATCCCAAAAAGTTCAATAATATAGAAAATGAATAAAAACAAAAGAGTGCCAACAGCGCACGGTGTTCCCAAGCGGTCACCCATCCAAGTACTGACCGTGCTGCTCGTTGCTGCTTAACTTCGGTAATCTGACGAGAACCGGCGTATTTCAGCAAGATTTGACGTTGGCGTCCAAATAAAGTTTATTGCTCGTAGTTGTAGTTTAATTTTATTATAGTTTATTTAACACTTCGTCGACCGATCGGGGAGATCTCCCCATTTTAAGGGGGTATTTCATTGTGACGGGTAAAAAAAATCGATTTTTTTTGTGCTTTTTTTGGTAGTTTATAGTCATAGAATTAATATCTCAGAGTCGGTTTAGGCGATTCCGTCCTTCTTGACTAGTAATAACGTTTCAAAGCAGAGGCTGTAACTGCGCGCGCATCAACGAGATATTTGCATGTGGCGTAGATGATTACTCAAAAACGGCTTTATAGATCGACTTCAATTTTAACACAATATTCAGCATACTTATGGCTATCGCATGAAGCTCAATCATGTTAAAGTTTTGATTATAACCCATCATTTTGCCTTATTTATAGCACAAAAATTTCATTTTCACACTTTTTTACAAAACGCCGCAATTTTGTTAATTTTCATGAAAATTTGAAACCTGAGGTTCATGCGATAATCATATTCATACAGTTTAAGAATCTCTTTCGATTTTCTGTCTCAGGTGTCCAGGAGGGCCAGAATTTTCTACGCCAGCACAATAAAACTCTTTCTGATGGGTGTAAAACCACCAATATAAGTTAAATGCACAAATATTTTTAAACGATAAAAAAATGTTTTCTATTGTCCTAGACTACACCTCTTCAGGAAAAAAAAGTTTGCTCAATTATATGTAACAGTTTCTGAGAAAAAAACTGTTAAAAATTTGCTTTTTTTTAGGCGTTCACGTTGGAATATCCTCCACTTTGACCTTAGCAACGCCTTTCCTTTTGTCTGTTATTATTAGTTACCTTTATCTAGAGTTTTTCGCAATTACTGACGAAGTATTTCTATAAAACACGGTACGTAATAAAATCCACCAATTTAGTGGTGAAAATTACTTAAAAAGTTACACAATCAGTTGGGAGTAAATAAAGTTATAGCGGTATGAGGTGTAACAAGTAAATATTATGAAATGCACAATCCACTAAATAAACTGGCATGCTGTGAAAGATACCACCCTGTAAAAAAATATTAAAATGCATTACTATTTTTTCATTTCACGCTTGGGTCATGCTATTTATCTTTAGTCATCTTTACTGTTCTTAATTTTGAAACTTTATTACCTATACTTTTTGAACAACTTTCAGAAATTGTATAATTGGAAGTAGTTTTAGGTAATATTAAAAAGATCAAGTTTTTTAATAATTATCATAACTTTTTTACTTAAAAAATAAATTTATATGAAATTTATAGAAATTGTAAAATAGGATGCATTTTAAGTATTATTTAAAAAAATTGTTTCAAAAGTTATTTAAAGATATTATCATAAAATTTTATTTAAAAGTCAATTTTATCAGAGTTTCTATTAGTTTTTTAAAGTATGATATTGCGTGAAGCACCGGTAAATAAGCGAAAAAAAACATGAAGGCAATCGAGTTTAATACATTGAATATTGACGTAAATACTTAAATAGACAAAATAAATACAATGTATCAAAGTAAGTGACACCTAAAGACAGTATGTAGAAAACACGCGAAAAGTCGTGAGCGGTCCGTAACAGTTGGGACAAGAAACACGAGAAAACTCGTGAACGGTCCTAAAAATGATAATTTCATGTTTTATATAAAGTATATTTGAAATCGTTAAACGAAATTGTTACCGCAAAATATAATTGACCACTTAAATCATTTTCAGACTTCTTTGGTTTCAAATAGCGAATATCAGTTCGCGTTACTTGCGAAAAATGCGTGGTGGAAACCGTCGCACAGTTTGTTTAGGCGCGCGCGGTCGGCTACGTCTTAAGAAAATAAAAAAAAAATCAATAGTGTAGAAAATGAATAAAAACAAAAGAGGATGCCAACAACACACGGTGTTCCCAAGCGGTCACCCATCCAAGTACTGACCGTGCTCATTGCTGCTTAACTTCGGTGATCGGACGAGAACCGGTGTATTTCAGCAGGTTTAAGGTTTTAAAATGTTTATTAGCCGTATAAAAATATATAGTAAATCTTAATAAACAAAGATAGGAACTTATTTTAAGACATCACAATTGGCCTACAATAGGCACTCACGGATTACAATTTTTGGTATCGCTAGTTAGTCTGTTTTTTTTTAATCTATTTTATAGTTATTATATCTGTTATTATTTCACAGAGGAAAAAACGGTGTGAAAACCTCTGTTTTTATACATAAATCCTATAACTAATTAACTGATAATTAAAGTTAAAATTTACAATAAATATAATATAGAATGGAGAAATAAGATAAACGGAAACAAAATAAAACCAGGTAGTTCAAAATACTTGCTCAATGTTGTCATTAATTACGATTGCATCTTTTGTTGGGTTGGGAAAAAGGAACTATGTACAGGAGACGAGCGGGGACCAGATGAACCATATTAATTGATATTGCAGTTTTCCTATAATTATTGTCGCAGTCAACACATATTTTGTGTTCTACCTACGTGCATTCCATTCTGACTCGTTCACTTGTTTAGTCATTCATACACACATTCATACCTCAGTCTATTGTCTTATTAAGTACCTAATGTTAAGTATTAAACTTTTAAACTTTAACGAATGTAAAACTATGGACAGAAAATATACTATATACTTTTCTTAGCCTATATTTACATTGCCTTTATTTACTTAGAATCTACGCTTAAATGAATATCTTTGGCTATATCACTGCTATTACAATAATAGGAACGTTAGTAGTTTTCAAGCCACCAGAATAATTTTGTGTCAACCCGGAACCTATCATCGAATTCTATATTTGGGATTGTCATGTCATGGGCTGTCTTCTGTTGCCATGCAGTTTCTGCGCTCATTGGAAAGTGTTTATAAAAACGTTTGGTGTGGTAAAAAATTGGTACCTTATTCGGACTTTCTATAAGGCCTTTGTTATCTAGGAAGAGGAACGCTTCCGGTGGGGCGTATCCTCTTTTCACTGCCGCCCCCATGTATTCTGGGAGTGGGACTGTCTGGCACCATATCAGACTATTGTCCTTTACAGTTTTTGTATTTTTATAGTAGTTTCTGATTAATTGTATAATGTGTGAGTCAATTCTTCTTATGTTAGCTTCGTTGTAAACGTATCGATTACTCACGAATTTTTGATATCCGGAGCAAGCTGTTCTGTATGTATTCAGACAGCTCCTGAGGCACTTTCTCTCGAATTTTCTTATTTTTTCCATGGTTGATGTTGGGATGTTGTACCAAATTGGACAACCATATGTTATTATTGCTCTGACTAACGCTTGGTAACATATCACTTTAACTTTTCGGTATAAAATTCTATTATAAAATATATTCTTGTTTGCGAGAAATGCGCCCCTGGCTCTATCCAAACACGAAGATACATGCTGCTTATAAGAAAGTTTATAATCTAAAAGGACTCCTAAATACTTAACTACTTTTTTACTTTCTATTTTGTACTCTTTGGATTGGTCGGCGAAGATTTCAAAATTATTTAACAGTTTTTCATTCGCGATTGATTTAATTAAATCCCTTGTTCTTGGTCGGAACAGAATAGTCTCACATTTATTTTTGTTTACTTTTAGTTTCCAGTTGTTACAGTAGTCCATAATTTTTAGGAATTTTGTTTGAAGTGATGTTTGAATTAAAGGTATGCTTTTGTCTGTGCCATATAGAATTAAATCGTCGGCGAAGGCAATACATTTGGCCCGATTCGTCTTGTTTATGTCAAAGAGTTTTAGCAGATCACTCACGTAGACGCTAAACAGAAGGGGTGAATTTACAGTACCTTGTTGTAGGCCGTTCTTTACTAAGAATTCTGTTTTTGACGTGTTCATTCCATCAGTGACCCGAAACTTTCTGTTCGTTACCATATTGAATACTATTCTAATCAAGTGCCCGGGGAATTGTTTTTTTAACATTTTAAATATTAGACCGTCAGTCCAAACCGTGTCAAAAGCTTTTTCCAAATCAATTAGTATTGCACCAGTGGCTTGACCCGCATTGAAAGCCCAGCAAATGTCTGATACAAGTTTGCCGATCGCGTGGATGGTGGAATGCCCATGTCTAAACCCAAACTGTTGTTCTGGGATTATTTGTTTCTTTCGGCAAAACTCGGTTAATATATTATTTAGTTTGATTTCAAATAGTTTGCTTATGCACGAGAGAAGGGAAATTGGTCTGTAGTTTGTTGGATTGGATGCGTCTTTATCTTTTTTATGCAGTGCTATCACTTTTGCTCTCTTCCAATGGTTGGGAAAATGTGCATTGTTGATTATATTGTTGAAAAGAATACAATAGTTCCCCAGTATCTGATTCGGTAAATTTTTTATCACTATATTCGGTATTCGATCAAAACCAGATGATTTTTTATTTTTCATTCTTTTTGTAAAAAGTTTTAATTCCGTGATTGATCAGTTTGTGTTTTCCATTGGAAGCGGGTTGTGTGCTGGGTTTTCATCACTGAAGGAAGTCAATCTGTCATTGTTATTGTAAGATGATTTAAATTCTGTTATTTTATTATTAATGATATTTGAGAGTTCCGGTCTGCCCAAGTTTTCGTTTTGTGTATGGGTTAAAGCAAAATGTTGTCCAATCACGTCTAGTTTTTCTTGTACGTCTGTTATAATCGTATTGTTTCTTTCGTCCTTGTTGTTCCTGTTGGTCTGTATGTCAGCAACTCGTAGTTGTAGTCTATCAAGTTGCGACTGTGTCAAAGAGAGGTCGGCCAACGCGTGTGTTTTCTTTTGTCTGAATATCGAATTGAGCTTTGGAAACATGGTTGCTGAGTCTTTTGTCGAGATATTAGAGATTGCTTTCTCCCAGTAATTGTTGGTAGATTTAGCAAACTCTCTTTTTATGCATTTTGTTATTTCCTTTATGTCAGACTTCAGTTTTTTTATTAAGATTGGGTCATTGTCCAAATTTCTGTGCATTCTTTTTAATTTTGTCAATAAGCCGCTCTTGATCTTCTGTAGTTTCTTAATTTTTCCGTTGATATATCGTTCTGTTGAGTCTACGTTTTTATATGTCGGGATGACCATGCCTATGGTTGATCTAATTTTGTCCTCTGTTTCTAATAAGTATTTGTCGATTTCATCGTTTGTAAGATTTCTGTTGAACGGTATTTCTGTCTGAGTTGCTTTTGTTAGTTCTCGTTTGAAGACATCCCAGTCTACCTGACTGTAGTTGTGTAACTGTTCTTTGGGTCCCGATAGCAGTGACAATTTCTCGTTATCGACCTCACCTATTGACACTGCTATGGCCATGTGGTCACTGTCAAAGTCTAGTGTCGTCATTGTTTCGTTCCCGTCTATCTTGTTTAGTTTCAGTCTTTTGTCTATAATGCCTATGTCTATTGTTGACTTATATCGTTTGCAGGTATGTGTTTTTGGAGCGTGGAGTGATACGTTATATTTGTTCGCGTTTTTTATTAGCCATCTCTGAAGGAATTTACCCCTATCATTATTATCTGGGTTTCCCCAGTCTACATGTTTGCTATTTAGATCTCCCAGAAGTACAAGATAATTATTTTTGTCTTTGATATTTAATGAATTAAATAATTTTTCAAGTTCTGATTTGAATGAGCTTATTGTACTTGTAGGCGCGTAAGCAGCTACAATTATTATATTCTTATTTCTATGTGTAATTATAATTTGCGTTGATTCTAATGTCTTGAGATTGTCTAATTTTACGTTCGTTATTTTTTTGTAGTTTATCTTCTTTTTAATAATTATTGCAGTTCCTCCGCCGGATGTATTACCCGGTCTGTCTGTTCGTATGATATTGTAATTCTTAAAGCTTATTTTATGTTTGTCGCTTAGCTTTGTTTCATTGACTAGAGTTATGTCAGCATCACTTTCTATAATTTTTTGTAGTAAGTGATGTCTTTTGTAGTTTGAGATAAGTGAATTAATATTGACTGAAATAAGTTTTAAGTCATCGTATTCTATTGTTTCCTGTTCTTTGTCTGTCATTGCCATTGCTTTTATTGCAGATCAAGCCAATTATAAAGTTTATCCAGCCGTTGTGTATTGCTGGTTATTTCTAATCTTATTGTTTGTAATTGCTGCATTAAAGTATTTATGTTGTTTAGTATGAGGGTTGAAGTGTTTGGCGTATTAGTGTTTTGCGTGTTTGTATTGTTTGGTTGTGGTGTATTTACTGTGTTGGTAGGTATGTTCCTGGCCATTGAGGCATAAGTTACACCTTTGGTTGTTGTTTTTTGGAATTGGTTGTTTTGTTGTTGTATATGTACCGTATTATTGTTTTTGTTTTGGTTTTGGATCATGTTTATTCGTGTAGGACAACCCCTGTATGATGCTGGGTGACCATATGTATTACAAAGTACACAAAACAGTTTATTTCTCTCTTCTATTCTTTGTCCATTGGGGATTTTGCATTGACCCGGTTCATGTTGATCATTGCATTTAACACACCTATACGCTAGGTTGCAATTTGTGGCAGAGTGTCCCAGTCTTTGACATCGCCTGCATTGTGAGGGACCAAATTTTTTAAGCTTGTCCCATTTAACTGCATGGTACAGCACTGTTTTAATTCTTCGTGCCTCCAAGATATTACTATCATTTGATAGTTGTACTAGAAAGATTGGTAGTTTTCTGCCTTCCATTCTTGATTTTGGTGTGACCAATTGACTCACTTTTTCAAATTTAAGAGTCTCTGTGTTTTTTGATTGTAACTCTTGCAAAATGTCAGCTGTCTCGTATTCTTTGTTTAACCCCTTCAATACTAAAGTTATGCATTTTTCATATTTTGGCGTATATGAAAAGAAGTCTGTATTTACTTTAACTAGAAGGTCTTTTAGTTTTTTATAAATCTCCATATCATGTGCATAGACCATATGTTTGCTATCACCCATGCATCTGATATGGAATTTTGTGGTTTTTATATGTTTAGTTAATAGATTAAGTGTGGTTTGTACTTCCTGCGTATGAATAACTATTGGCGGTGGTGTCTGCTTTTCCTGTACTTTGTTGGAATTATTTTGAAGGTGTTGAGTTGCTGTCTTGTTTGTGGTAGTGTTGTGTTCCATCTGCGGTGTTGTTTTCTTTATTTTGTTCCTCCTTTTTGCTGCTATCGTCCATTCGTCGTCAGAGTTTGTTGTTTCTATGTCATTTGTTGTTGTATTTTCTTCATAAAGACTGCTGAACTTGTTGTTTTGGGTTATTCTTTGGTCTTCTGTGGGTTTCTTCGTGCCGCGTAGTTTTGCGTTTTCCTTTTTTACTGCGTTTAGTTCTTCCTTTAATGCACTTATCATGTCTTTTAATGTTTGAACAGATTCTTCCGCGTCACGTTTTTGCTGGTTTTCTTTTCCGCGGCTTTCATTGTCTGACATCGCTTCCATCTCGCTGCTTTCTTCGTCTGGCGTTGCAATGCGTCTTTTTATTGTGAGGTTTGGTTTCGGATTTAGTCTAGGACGCTTTTCCTTTGTGCGTCTTTCTTCTATTTTATTTTGTTTTGAGTCCGACATTGGGTCGGTATTCTTCATTTTTTCTTCATTTTGGTAATCCAGCTTTCTCCACGCACGCGTGTTTGGGTTAGGTTTGGTTGTGTTTATGTCAGCTATGTTTGAAACTAGTTGTTTGTTTCTAAGTTTTAGATATTATTTACACTTTAAATTATTTTAGTTTATGCGAGAGTATTTTTAGATTAAAAATGTTACACTTGCATAAACGAACTTTTCTTTTCACTGATTTCGCTCTCTTATACCCATGCGTAGCGCCTTTATACGTCCGTCACTCACGCAGGTTGAGGCGCAACTGTGTATTTCAGCAGGATTTGACCGTTGGCGTCAAAGTTAGGTCTATTGCTCGTAGTCACGGTCTAACTTTATTCTAGTTCATTTAAAGAGGCACATACACCTAGAAACATTGAAAAAATGCATTTTTCGTTTTTTGTATATTCAAAAAGTATATGGTCTTCAGAATAGCTCCTGCAAGTTTCAAAGTGATTCCTTGAAAATTGTCAGAGGTACAGCATTTGAAGCGAAACAGGCTCAAGCGCGTTCGAAAGCCCTTGGACGCGATGTATGTGTAATTGGAGCAAAAGATGAACAGTGTGCCGGAGTAGTCACATCTCTTTCGTTAGTAGCTGTCCGTCAATTCAAGTGTTCGTTTCGATTTGGTTATAAGCGCGGAAACGTAAGAAAATTGTTGTACAAAAGAATTTTTCGTTAAAAATGGAGAGGAAAAAGGGTTCCAGAGAAGCTCATCGGTCAGGCAGTTTTATAACAGATACGAAAAGAAAGAGATCGCGTCCTCTCAACAAACACGAAGCAGAAACAGAGACAGCGAGTATCAGCGCTTTGTTGAGAAAATTAAAAAGAGCGAACGACGTATATGTTCCTGAAGAACGAAGCATCGGATATCGCATTTTCAATTTTATCACTGTGTCTCAGCAATTTTTGAGCATGTGAAGTGCAGAGTATGTAACTCTAATGTAGAGTTTAAAACAGAAAGCACTCGAGGACTTGGCTTTCAAATTTTGATTGTGTGTCCATCTTGCAACCCAATTTCAATTCCATCATGTCCATTTATTGGACCAGCGTATGAAATTAACAGACGCTTCATATTTGCTACGGGTTTATTGGGTATTGGTTTAACCCTTTGCACTCCGAATTTTATTACAATTTCGTTACCAGCAGCTCCCAACGCTTTTAAGTGTTTTATTTGAAATTTACTTTAACTAAAAATATAAAGCAATTTAAATAAATAAAGGAAGAAACAAATTCACTTAAATACCAATTTTATTTACAGTATTGTCGTATATTGACATTTTCAAGGGTATGATATCTTTTGAAAGAACTTGCAAGATGTAACCCTGATTTTCTTTCACACGTTTCACAAAAATAGGTGGTTTCTCTTTTTCCTCCAGATGTTTTTCTATTTGAGTAAACTGCACAGTCTTTGTGTTTTCCTTCGGGATGTAGGAAGATTAAATGAGGCTTTCCATCTAAGCGATCGTGTTCCAGGCCTCCCCAATTTCATATTTGGATGACGACAATCACGAATTAGCATTGACAAAATCTTTTCGCGAAATTTTTTGTGGGCTATAGGTTCTGTTCCTTGGTTTTTTGTTTTTTCTTTGTATAAAATATACGCATTTACCATGGAGATTTCTAATCCTCAAAAGAAATATTCCCTCCACCACTTGAGTGCTCGACGTAAAAAACAGTAAGATGTCGCGTATTGGTTCGCCATATCGACACCATCTATATCTTTATTATAATCTGTGATCACATCCAGTTCTTTTATTTCTCTTCGATTACCTGAATGTCTAACCCTTCTAGTGACATTGCGAGAGCGTCGATAACGTGTGCATGATATCTATTTATTTAGACATGAAAAAATGTCGAGTGGAGCTCGACAAAGGAGCTCCTGCCATAAAAACTGATGTCGAGTCACACTCGACATAGGAGTGCAAAGGGTTAAATGGAGCAAGAAAATTTTGTGGGCTAATGGTTCAGATTACTGACAATAATGCACGCAATGGAAATTTCTGTGGGACCATATGTCCATCAATACTCGGCCTATTTTGCCGTGCTTCGGGCGCAGGAAGCGACAAAATATGCAAAAATATTACGCCGGAAAGTTAGGATCGAAGCTTTTAATGCCGCTACATCTGGGGAAGGTTCGGTGTATGGCCCTGGAGTGGATGACTCTGTATAAGTTTTAAAAAAAAAATGTTATGTACGTTTTAACCGAATGTCGAACATTAACGCTTTTTTCTCGAAACCGTGTTTTCAAAATGCGTACCAGAAATGTCTCGGAAACGGCTACACCGATTTACTTAAAATTTGGTGGACATCTTCTAAACGAAAAAAGGCAGTCTTTGTCGTGGCGGATTTTTTTTAGAGCCCTTACTTTTTTTTTATAGCCCAAGAAAGACCAATTTCTACCCTAAAATATCGCTTTTTTTACTTAAACGTCCGCCATTTTCACAAAAATCAATATTTTCAAAATCGGCCACGATGAAGACTAGATAATTTTATGTAGTTTATGAAAATTCTAGTCTGGTCTGTTTCAGATAAGTCCTGTATGAGCTGCATCTGGTACCGCGGAACACCTTTTTTCAACATCGTCTTACGCCGAGGACTATATCTCCACCATTTTAAAAAATTTTTATTTCAAATTTATTCTGATACATATTCTAATAATGTACTTTAAGGTAAAGAAAAGTAAGACTAATTACACGCGTTACTTTTCCCACAAAAAATTCGTAAAGAATGCCTATTTTGAACAACTCTAGATGTATGTGCCCCCTTAATAAGAAAATAGACCACACGCCGCAAATATGCGACGTATTTTATAAAAAGGAAATTAACTAGATAGGAATGGAGCATAAAAATAAAAACATTTTTTAAAGCGAAATACAAGTTATTTATTTATTTTTTTCATGAAAAATTTTGAAACATTCATTTACGCATAGCCCAATAGGTAATCCCTTATTCGCCTGACAAATTCCGCAGGTATAGAAAGTTTCTCTGCGCAAATTCTTCATGCTATATACACGACATCTTATTCTTTTATCCATTTTTTTTAAAGAAATGTTTTGTATTCGAGGTATTTTTATATGGAAACACAGTTATTTTGCTTGTACAAATTAATTTTTTAGCAAGATAATTCCTAAAATCTAAGTAATTCATTTTAATTAAATGAACTTTGTTGTACATCCAACATGCATTCCAAATTGTAATGTCAGTTATATGAAAAAAGAGTTTTATATACCAACGTAGCGACTTCCTAGGGGAAGAATAATAAGCGATCATTTGATCTGTTCTGTCGATGCCCGACATATTGTTATTATAATCTGCAACTATAGAAGGTTTATTTACTAAATTTCCATTTTTAGACTTTACTTTTTTGAATGATGCATTATGTTTCGTAGATATTGTCAAGACTTCTCGTTTATTTTTCCATTTCTGCATTAAAATATTACTATTCCTAGCAAAAATAGATTCTCCTTTTTGTTTGTTTGTTTGTTTGTTTGACTATAAAAACAGTGTGATCTTTTCCCAAATAATTTTGTAACAACTTATACACGACACCGGAGGCAATTTTCGTTACTAACTGTGTTTTTTCCACAATATATAAAAAAATTTAAAACAAACCCGTCTGGAGTACTGAGGATTCTCTGCTTTTCACTAGCTTAAAAATGTAATAATCTCCAGACCAACAACAACCTAAATCTATTTTATTGTTCTATAGCCCAATAAATCTATTTCTACAAAATATTCATGCAGCATGTTATCATAAACTGATAAAATATACATGTCGCATATATGCGACGTCGGACTCAGTAGCAAACGAATTACGGGGACCGGAAAGGTTTGAAATGTCAAAAAAATCGATTTTTGTTTTTCTTACATAATCGGCTAGTACAATTTTTTAAGATCATATTGACGCAAGAAGAACTTCGATATTCGCAAAATTGTGTTCAGGAATGCCAAAAATGTGGGGTCATGCACGTTCGCTAAACCATCTCGTAATCAAGTAGCCGTAATCCTGTTCCCAAACTTGAATCGCGTTTTTCTCAAAACAGTATTTTCCATTAGTTTTGCCGCGATAACTCAAGAATGGTTGAAGATATCGATTTGATTTTTTTTAAATTGAATATAAATATGTATTCCATAAACTGAACCGATGTCTGCATATAAAAATTAATTTTTTAATATCGTGTTTAACAACAAATAACTTAAATTTGTTAACCTTTTGAATTTGTGGTCGCCATTGCTTCAATTGTAACGTTTTGTTACAGAATTTAGGTTCAGTCTACAAAGAGAAATCTCACCAATCAAATATGGAATCCCGGCAAGAAGAAAATAGCGCACGACTCACGCGGTCATCTTCAGATATAAATATTTCTTTTAATTATTAATATTTAAAACATTTTTAAAGCTAGATTTGTTTGTTAATAATGCACAAAAAACCTGCAAGAAAGAACATTTGTGTATGTTTATTCGTTTGTCCACAATCGTTATTCAAATTTCACCCAGTTTTCAGTCGTTGAATGCTTTCTGGTCACCTTAACACTAGAACTACCGACAATTTAGCAAACCTACTTCTACCAAAACCAGTCAAAATAACTGGTCTTAAAAAATTACTTAATAATAGAATATTTTTAATACTAGATTACCCGAGATTTCTTGTATACCTATATTGCCCAAAAACAGTCAAAATGACTGCATTGTGAAAAAATAACAAATATGTAAAGAAATTTGTTTAAAATTAATTTTTAATTTTTTTTATGTTATTTACAGTTATATAACAGGTTATTAGTAAATATTAACTGTACACATTGACTGTTTTCAATGAACTTAACCCATATTTCCGAAAGCAAGGCAAATTTATTTGATTGTAGGCGCCTACTGCATTCGGTTCTTTTGTCAAAATGAATAAATCGTAGGATTGGCTTGAACTTTTCTCTGGCCATAGTTTTTCTAAAAGATTCGGGACCCCACTTCGCTGACCATAAATAACTCAATTTAAAATTTGTTGCCTCGTAAGCTCCACGAGCATATAGAATCCCAATAAATGCACGTATTTCCGGTAATGATATTGTCCAACCGTTCCGCAAAATTCGGCGACATTCTTCTGTGCACTTTCTTATATGTTTGATAATATAGTTATCTATTATCGACGATAATGCACTGATAAGATTATCTGCCACAATGTTCCTTTTTGCGTAGCCTGTTGGCTTGAAAACACAAGCAGATGGTATCCTTCCAGGAATACCACCTTCGTCAATTTTTGTCCACACAGTACCATCAGCAGCTGTTTCGACCTCCTGAAACGTATTTTCAGTTTCTTCATCAGAATCTGAACTAGTTAGCACCCTACACCTTTTCCTGGGCATATTGATGACACTTTCATTTTCATCGTTGGTGATCGACTCTTCATCACTATCTTCAGCGTCAGATGTTTCACTTTGAATATAATCCGCTTCATCTTCAGACGATAGTTCAGAATTTGTTGCATTTGATTCTATATCGGAGCACTCTTCACTTATGTTCGTTAGCTTTTCCAAGAACTCATTTCTGTTCGACATTTTTTTCATAAAGTTAGGGCGCAAAAGAAATAAAATAAACAACTTGTTAGAACAACACTTTATAAAGATTCGGATAACTAGTACTACTTTAGCTTATTGAGCAACTGACACTTATCAAGTATACGCCCAAATCGACAATTTATCATGCATCATATTTCAATACAAAGCCGGACAGGTCATATAAGAAATTTACTCAATTCAATAAATAAAAATCTTTTGATTATTTAAAATTTACCAAGCAGTCAAAATGACTGCTTCTGAGCAATATAGGTATAACACACATATGTATATATACGGAAATAAAGGAGGGCGGAAGTAACTACAATTATTCATAAACCCATTTATATGTTATAGAAAAAGTCACCAAATTCTAAGAAATTGTGTCATCAATTTCATAATTGTTTTTCTAATTGAAATTAAAAAACAGTCAAAATGACAGCCTTGGGCAATCTAGTGTTAAATTTGTTGCTTCATTACTTTCTTACAAAAGGAAATCCATGTTTTATGTAATACATTTTTGGTATTATTAACTTATTTAATGAGTTTGGATTATCCCTGACGCATTAGTAAACACAATGCTCCTCGCGCATGGTTCCGTCTGCAGCAATTTCATTTTGTGATTCTAGTAAAATACTTTCATTAGAATCTTCAGAAGTTGAAAACACTCGAACACATCTACTTTTACGTAAATTCGAATTATTTTCACATTCGCTTTCTGAAGATTTTTGAACATATTCTTTGTCTAAATCATCATTGTCACTTCTGTCACTATCAAGAAGATTATCGTGAATACCCCACGATTCAATTTCATTTTCTTCTGGTTCATCTTCACCATCATAAAGTTCACCATCTTCTATATCAGAGCATTCCATTGGTATATCATTCAATTTTTGCAATACTTCACAAGTTTTCAATTGTTTTGCCATTTTCAGGGCTTAGAAAGACTAGAATAAAACTATTTATTATAAAAATGAATATATAATATTTGTATTTATTTTCTCATCTTACATTAATTGAAATAATATGCCGTATACTGAATATATTGTTATATGAACAAGAGCATGATGGTCTTCCAGCGGCTGTTATAAACGCACTGATTGAATGCAATAACTTCTCTATTTGATGGTTGTTTTTACAATGTTGCCTGATATAATACTGTGATGTGGCAAGCGAGCACATTCCAAAACAAAACAATAACACATTCCTAACAGAATCTTCAAATGTTTTACGACTTCAGATCTAAATGAACCCCTTATTAAATACCAGTCAAAATGACTGCTGTTGGTATAAGTAATCATAGTATCAATTTATTTTGATTCAGAATAAATAAAACATTTAAAAAACATATTTTACTATTTCTTTAGTTATCACCGCAAAAGTCATTACACCATTTCAGAAAAAAAATGTAACATAAAGTAGAAATATTTAAATCAAATTGTAAAACCAGTCAAAATGACTGGGCGGTAGTTCTAGTGTTAAATGATTACCGTATAAATTAAGCAGTAAATGTTTTTCTTTCATTTTTGACTTAGACACCCAGGCTTTTTTTCTTGTGAAGTGATTTGTACCCCTAAGAGGGTGCAAATAGTGAGGGCATCACATTTGCTGACTCCCAAGATCATACACAGTCATCGTCAGCCCAGAATATAGTGTATTTCACCCAGGCATCAACGGCAATTGATGCCAAAGAAGATGAGTGTCCAATTTCCGCCCTGTCCTTCATATCCAGCCTATTCATTCATCAGGAAAGTAATTCCGTGTTCTATCTCCACAGCCACAATATGAAATTGTCAAAGTTGCAACATAACGTCTTTGTTGAAGATGACAAATACTTTTCATGATTCCTAGCTTCAAACTATTTTCTATATCATGCGTCTAACCAAGAGACCTCAACTAATTTTTGGTACAAAACATATCACTCTATGGTATCTGCTTATCTTACAGGTTATTTTATCCCATATATAGGCATAAAAAAATTATGTACATTTCCTCTATACATTGATTCAACTTTCTATTTAAATAGATTAACCAGTTGGTGTACTTTGACGAGTTCGCCTCATGGTGTCAAAAGTGCAGGTCATATACTAGATTATAAATATTTTCTTTGTACAACAGAACTCTGTCTTTACAAAGTATAAATTATGCTTGGGCGTCATATTATCACATTCTTGTTGATAAAGTTACTTCTGAAAACGAATAGAAGCCCAACTTATATATACATATATATATATATATATATTTTACTTATAATAATATAACTTATATATATATATATAAAATATACTTTTGAAGCTATCCTTTCTATTCTATTATTTAGTATTTACAGTGTTTTTACTTATATTTTAATGTATTGATTATTTACATGTTGTTTGCTTTAGTATACAGCACATAATTTACATATATATAAAAACAAAATTAGACTACAATTTCCTTTTGCAAGTTTCCGATTCAAGTGCACTTGATGTCCATAAGCGTTGTTCCTCATCTTGACTGATTATGCGACTGTTCACTCATATTATATTGGAGCGCATAGCCAATGTCATGTTCTACTGATTTAGCCTGAAATCTTGCAAATTTATTGGTACAGCATGACTTTAACGTATTCAAATATGTTTAAGTGTGGCAAACTGAAGCACCAGCTCTTGCGGTCCCAACTTTAGTTACATTTTTGAACAAGATTTTCTTCCTTCCGCTGGTCGTTATGACTGAAAGATGAAATTCAGGTTCCAGAAATTGGGCCTCACTCTCACAACACTTACCCATTTCCACCGGGCAGTGGAGAGGTCCTTGAAAGGAAGGCATTCAATGGTTTTTCATGGGCAGTGTTACCAGACCAAGAGAATCAAGGGAAATGGGTAATGGCAGTGAATAGAGACGTAATTCGTACCATGGCAAACTGGGCGTGAAAGGGCAGCGTTAGCAGATAAATTTCCATTGAAATTAATTTTGCCCAGTGGCGTAGATTCAACAAATCAAATGTTCTTCAATCAAAAAAGAATCAAAGGAAATGGGTAATGGCAGTGAATAGAGACGTTGTAATTCGTACCATAGCAAACTGGACATGAAAGGGCAGCGTTTGCAGATAAATTTTCATGCAGCACAATAGTTAAAGACCCATTGAAATTAATTTTGCCCAATGGCGTAGATTCAACAAATAAAAATGTTCTTTAGTCGAAAAAGAATCAAGAGAAATGGGTAATGGCAATGAATAGAGATGTCATGATTCGTACCATAGCAAACTGGACATGCAAGGGCAGCATTAGCGGATAATTTTCCATGCAGCATAATAGTTAAAGACCCATTGAAATTAATTTTGCCCAATGGTGTAGATTCAACAAATCAAATGTTCTTCAATCAAAAAAGAATCAAGGGAAATGGGTAATGGCAGTGAATAGAGACGTCATGATTTGTATCATAGCAAACTGGGCGTGAAAGGGCAGCATTAGCAGATAAATTTTCATGCAGCATAATAGTTAAAGACCCATTGAAATTAATTTTGCCCAATGGCATAGATTCAACAAACCAAATGTTCTCCAATCAAAAAAGAATCAACGAAAATGGGTAATGGCAGTGAATAGAGACGTAATCCGTACCATAGCACACTGGACGTGAAAAGGCAGCGTTAGCAGATAAATTTTCATGCAGCGCAATAGTTAAAGATGCATTGAAATTAATTTTGCCCAATGGCGTAGATTCAACAAATCAAATGTTCTTCAATTGAAAAAGAATCAAGGGAAATGGGTAATGGCAGTGAATAAAGACATTGTGATTCATACCATAGCAAACTGGACGTGAGAGGGCAGCGTTTGCAGATAAATTTCCATGCAGCGCAATAGTTAAAGATCCATTGAAATTAATTTTGCCCAATGGCGTAGATTCAACAAATCAAATGTTCTTCAATCAAAAAAAAATCAAAGGAAATGGGTAATGGCAGTGAATAGAGACGTCATGATTCGTACCATAGCAAACTGGACGTGAAAGGGCAGCGTTAGCAGATAAATTTTCATGCAGCACAATAGTTAAAGGTCCATTGAAATTAATTTTGCCCAGTAGCGTAGATTCAACAAATCAAATGTTCTTTTGTTGAAAAAGAAACAAGAGAAATGGGTAATGGCAGTAGAGACGTAATTCGTACCATAGCAAACTGGGCGTCAAAGGCAGCGTTAGCAGATAAATTTCCATGCAGCGCAATAGTTAAAGACCCATTGAAATTAATTTTGCCCAATGGCATAGATTCAACAAATCAAATGTTCTTCAACCGAAAAAATTTGATATTTTGCTATATTGAGATAATTGCATGAATACATAATCTTTTCAATTTTTTATTGTGTATTTTCTTTCGCTTACGACCTGCCGACTCTCGATATCTATGTGAAAATAACGATATATTAAAATGGTCGTAACATTCTACACATATGGCCGCATAGGTGGGCCCGGCAGTAAAACGGTTAAGATAAAATGTCATTCAAATTTGATTTTTATGGCTTTACGCCGCTGGATAAAATGACAACGAAAGGACGTACAACTAATTTTTGTCACGAAATAGTTCGTTTAGCCGTGAAGGTAATATGATGTACGGAATTTTTGGAGGAATTCGGTTGGCACTGCTGTTCCTCACCCCGAAGTTATTGACGAAATGACAAATCAATTTGTCTTCAATTTTGTCGAAAGCCATACGACGCCCTGAGTATAGGATACGTCCCACGACACAAGCCATCATATTGAACAGGCAAATGGCAAAAGTTGGGGACTAATACGATCCGCAACATCAGTAGATGACCGATATTTTACAGACGTTACAGTTTTATATTTATAACGCCTCATGAATTGTAAATATACTTATATGTGACATGTGTGTATTACAACTGGTTCAGTTCTCTACAATGTCTGGGACACAATTACGAACGACTCATCGGAGAACAACAATGATTGTTCAAACTGTTGATTTCCGAATGTTCGCAGTCTTCTCAACAAATTGTCGAAGATTCGCAGACGTTATAAATATAAAGCTGTAACGTTTGCGAATGGTCGACAATTTGCTGAGAAAACTGCGAACATTCGGACATCAACAATTTGAACAATTTTTTGTTATAAAACCATAACGTCTACGAATCGTCCACAATTTGCTGAGAAAACTGCAAACATTCCAAAATCAATAATTTCAACAATCATTTTTGTTATAAATATAAAACCGTAACGTCTGCGAATCATCGACAATTTGCTGAGAAAACTGCGAATATTTGGAAATCAACAATTTGAAGAATCATTTTTCTTATAAATATAAAACTGTAACGTCTGCGAATTGTCGACAATAAAGTATTTGAACAGTCATTTTTGTTGTAAATATAAAACCGTCACGTCTGTGAATCGTCAACAATTTGCTGAAAAAACTGCGAACATTTGAAAATCAACAATTGGAACAATAATTTTTTTATAAATATAAAACTGTAACTTCTGCGAATCGTCAACAATTTGCTGAGAAAACTGCAAACATTCGAAAATCAACAATTTGAACAATCATTTTTTTATAAATATAAAACTGTAATGCCTGCGAATCGTCGACAATTCGCTGAGAAAACTGCGAATATTCAGAAATAAACAATTTCAACAATAATTCTTTTATAAATATAAAACCGTAACGTCTGTGAATTATCGACAATTTGCTGAGAAAACTGCAAACATTCGGAAATCAACTATTTGTACAATCATTTTTGTTATAAATATAAAACCGTAACGTCTGCAAATCGTCGACAATTTACTGAGAAAATTACGAACATTCGGAAATCAACAATTTGAAAAATCATTTTTCTTATAAATACAAAACTGTAATGTCTGCGAATTGTCGACAATTTGCTGAGAAAACTGCGAACATTCGGAAATTAACAATTTAAAGAATCATTTTTCTTATAAATACAAAACTGTAACGTCTGCGAATCGTCGACAATTTGCTGAGAAAACTGCGAACATTCGGAAATCAACTATTTGAAGAATCATTTTTGTTATAAATATAAAACCGTAACGTCTGCGAATCGTCGACAATTTGCTGAGAAAACTGCGAATATTCGAAAATCAACAATTTGAACAATCATTTTTCTTATAAATATAAAACTGTAACGTCTGCGAATCGTCGACAATTTGCTGAGAAAACTGCAAACATTCGAAAATCAACAATTTGAACAATCATTTTTGTTATAAATATAAAACCGTAACGTCTGCGAATCGTCGACAATTTGCTGAGAAAACTGCAAACATTCGGAAATCAACTATTTGTACAATAATTTTTGTTATAAATATAAAACCGTAACGTCTGCGAATCGTCGACAATTTGCTAAGAAAACTGCGAACATTCGGAAATCAACAATTTGAACAATAATTTTTGTTCTTCGACGAATCGTTCGTAATTGTGTCCCAGGCATTGTAGAGAACTGAACCAGTTGTACCTCACATATAAGTATATTTACAATTCATGAGACGTGTGCAATTGCTACAAATTGTTGGTTATGGCACTCGCCGTAGGGAGTTAAATTCTAGTACAAAGAAGTAATCTGCATTACACAGTCGTAGTAAAACTTGATTTCGACGACTTTAGGGATTTTTACTATTTAAGGTTCTTAGCGTTGGGAAGCATAGAACATTTAATTTCTGTTTTCTTTTGTTTCATTTCCCTGTGGCAAAAGTATGCGTCTAATCCATTATTGGCTAATAGCAACGTCCGCCGTTTTTAATATATGTTTAATACCTCTAAATAAACATCAGACAATTGGAATATTCCAATTTGACAAATGGGTATTGTCACTTTCGTTTATGGACAAAGTCACGCAAGATCTACCCATAAATAGTCAGTCGATAACATAGAAACATAGAACATTTAATTTCTGTTTTCTTTTGTTTCATATCCCTGTGGCAAAAGTACGCGTCTAATCTATCATTGGCTACGATAACAACGTCCGCCGTTTTTAATATATGTTTGATACCTCTAAATAAACATCAGACAATTGGAATATTCCAATTTGATAAATGGGTATTGTCACTTTCGTTTATGGACAAACTCACGCAAGATGTACCCATAAATAGTCAGTCGATAAACAGTGCATTATTTAAACAAAATGTATTGGAAACAAAATCCATACGCAAGTCTTTTGTTGAAAATTACAGATACGCGACACTCCTCGGAAATCTTCGGATAATCAATCGCAGTTCCGATCCAATAAGAAACAAGCAGATGCGGAGGGAAGATTCAAATACTGATTATTCGATGAAATAAAAGCATGCGTTTGTCAAGTGCCAGGAAAATGCTTTGTCATCTGAAAGATAGTTTATGAGCAAGAAAGAAAAATTTCGCACACTTCTAAGATTGTTCGACATTTGTATCGACTTTACGTATGCGGTTTACTTAAAAAGATCACTAGTCGTTATTATGTAACGATACACATGGCTTCATTCAAAGTACACGTTTGCGGATAAGTACGCATGCGGATCGCTCACGTTCTGTACATAGTTTATTCGAATAAATCTGATGCTAGAATCGGGTTGTTTTTTAAGAATTAGAAGTTGAGTGTCAATAAATAAAAATGATCGAAGAACAAAGAAGACGGGTCCAAGACCATATTACACAAATGATCGAGGAGTTAGATAAGAGTCATTTGAGAAAAATTCAAGTAAGTCGGGGAATTTTAGGTTATCTTCCCGCAGTGTGACAAATACTTATATCGGAATTTTGCTATAAAACGACACGGAGTATTGCAAGCTGTTTACTTACGTTTATTCGTAGCAATTTTGTTCCAGGCAGATATGCACAGATGCGCCGCAGCGTGTTGTGAAAATAATTCTTACTCTATGGAGAAAGTACAAGACTGTATGGCCAATTGCAGTACATTGATAAACAAAGCGCAGCAGTACGTACAAGGAGAAATTGAAAGAATACAGGTAAGCGCTCTGTGCGATACAAAATCGAATATCTTATTATAATTGATGTCGACGAATGGAAGTTTTGTAACGTGCGCAAATGAACTACTTCAGAATCGTCTGCAAAGATGCGTGATGGACTGTAATGATAAAATAAAGGATCAAATGGCACCGAATCCTACGCAATCGCAAGTGGACAGATATAGTGCAGAATTTGATACGTGTGCGGTAAAGTGTGTTGATACTTATTGCGCAATGCTGCCAGCGTTGGAGAAGACTATGAAGAAGGTTCTCGAGTCGAAGAAGTTTGAACAACAGTAGGACATTAAAATTATCAACGATTACATTCTCGACATACTAATTTGTCTGATCTTTACGACGACACATGTATAACTGCCAGCGATGCGTCTTATGAGTACATTAATAAGTACAACTACAGGTACAGTCATTTCTTTATTTCATCCCCTTTTCTTTTTACCCATTCCTCACTTCCTTTATGCCCGCTCACCTATTATCCTTAATGGAACAAATTCATTGTTGCAATTAATATTATTTCTTTATTGTTACAATAGACATTATGCTTATTGCACATTTTTCTATGATATAAAACCTTCCTTCCACGCTTGTTCGTTACAAACAATCGGTCAAAATACATCGCACAAATCTGATCTAAACTGTAGAAATTTGCAAACGAATTCGTTTTAAATAATAAAAATAATTTAAATATAAATATAAACGTAATATATTTCCTTTGTTCGTTCTTCATTTCTTTTGTTTGCACAATTTTCTATGAGAATCGACATTGGGCATTTTTTTCCTATTCGTGTCATGTAATTGTCGCATATGTATTTTTAATCCGATCAATTGATATTTGCGTCCCAGCTTCAAAGGATTTACGGCGCACCCTTCTCGCAATACAATTAAGAGTAAAGACAAGCCCTTTGCCGACATTCAAACTCTCGACAGTCTGATAAGAGAGCGGATCCTGTTCGCTTCCCTGAGCGTCAACTCAAAGCAACAAAAATGTCTCTTATCATCTACACGCAATTCCGAAATGTTTCCGAATTTAGCACACATACACACACATGTGACGTTCGAGGCTCGATGACACGTTCGAATGGAATGAATTTTGGAAAATTTCAATTTTCTTGAGGTCACGGTGTAATCATAAACATATCAGTATACATCAGACGTACGTACATATGGTGTATCTAAGGACGTACCTATGTATGCACGTCTGTGCGATGCGTGAGTGAATGGTGTATACAACATTTCGCACGTAGACGTTGTACGGGTTGGGAAAAAAAATGTTCACATTATCGTATCACGTCTTTTGTTATACCAATCAGTCAGACTCTTCGGACTAGATTTCTTTCTTTTTTTTTTTTTTAGTAGTAGTAAAATTGAGATTACGCGTTTCTCTAATCGAACGCTGGACAAATCGGAGTTAGCTGTAGGTACATCGGGTAGTAAAACAACTTGAAGAAATGAGAATGCAATGGTGGCGTTGCGTAACAAAATTGGCCAGTTCTTTTTACATGCGCGTCCTTAAGTGCCAGGTTTGCAGTACGCGTTTCCATTCCGAGAAGTACGGATCAATGATTCAATTCAATGTACATACAACGACGCTACTTATATCTTTTTACAAGTAATGAACATTGCGAAAATACAAAGTGGGGTAATAACAGTTACGGATCATTCCCTCTTGGCTAAGGATATAATTAAGTTCATTATTATAACAGAAGTTTCATAACGAAAATTACATTTTACAATTATTGCTATCGTGTGCTTGAAAAACAGGTACGACTGATACACTTCACCAAGAATAATATTCGTGGAACATCTCCCGCTGCGATATTCGTTTTGTATACAAATCTAACGCTTTTCTCTGCGTCTTCCCGCTGAAAGGCAAAGGATAAGATGCCGTCGCAAATGATGTGTAAATGTCAACTGATGTATTTCAGGGAACATAGGCAACCGATAACCATAGCTACCCCTTGTTGCGTTTTCTTCAATGTCTCAATATTCTGCGGACTGAATGGGCGAAACGTGTGAAGGTACTGGTCAAATTTGCTGGAACAACCCGTATTCGAGCGAACTTCTAAGTAGAACCGTGTCCGTTGATTTTACCCTAAGCTATCACCGATTGTAAATTGTTTCTTTCGATCATCATTGCTTAATTAATATCATATTTAAACGTGCGCCTGCCGGTCGGAACGCGCAAATTCCCCGCTAACAGGCCCACCGAATTATGTAATATGCTACGATTACGAAGCGAAGCAGCATTTTCATCGACTATCCGTGAGAGTGTAACATCTTCGTCATTGTCGTACCGAGAGAAAGATAAAATCTAAACTGAAATAGCCAACGACAGGTGCTATGCCGAACGACCGACTCGCATGTCTTCACCTGGCAAACGATCGCAGCCGAACAAATTTTCTCACATCGCTACGATACTCAATCAATAACAACATATTAGAATTAAGAAAACGTCTACGGTATCGTTACATTAACCGAAGGTGACACTGATCGTATCGCATTACATTTCGCAGAAAAAATCTCAAGAATTGACCGTTTTAACCCTTTGCGATCGGTGTCCCCGTAGCGGGGACATTTTTAACCCATTGACTGCCACGCAAATTTTGCGCGTCTTGCCCTAAGTGCCACAGTTTTATTTTAAAGAAGACATAAAGTTTTACAAAATATAATAATATTAAGTTACTGATATAATATTGTAATTGTAAAATTGTATGGCATTTACAGTATTTTTATTGAAAGAAAAACACTTTTAGTACAAACACTTACTACGAGATATCTCGTAGTTGGCAGTCAATGGGTTAAATCATTGTAGAAGTCGATATCCCGCAGCGGGAACCTTCGAAAATGCAATTTTTTGTTGCGGCGTGCAGATATGGGTCATCAACTCATACATACTGTATAAAATAATAAAACCACAGAACAACGAAAAGCCACTGACACACTTTCGTGAAATGTTTAGTCGATCGGTTAGTAGGAAATTTCCGGCACCAAACACTATCTTAGTAAATCACTAAATAATTAATTTCATATAATTCGTTCAGGAATGAAGAAAGACTATGTAGTATGTTTCGACAGGAAAACTGCGTACTGTGATACTTGTACACGAAAGCCAGGACTTCATAACGGTGATTGTTTCACGAAATAGCATACTTTAGAACATTACAGAGATTAACCCTTAGCGCTCCGTAGGCTCCGCTGCGGAGCCGAATATTTTTAACATGATTGCGCTTAAAATGCTGCGGTATCGTCGGCGTTGGCAATTGATAACTGTAGATAAAACGTGATCAGTCTCAGTACTGTTACGATTAAACCATTTTTGACCTTTTTTTATAGCATGTGTAATTCTTCTCACTTAACACATTGTTGACCGGCAATTTTCGGCAAAAGCTGTCTCAAGTCACCGGCTATTATTTCGTAATTAAACATGGAAGTGAAACGATATAAATAACCTTCAATAAAGTTTGTTCGTGCATAATGAATTCAAATTAAACTTTGGATATAAATTTTATGTAACTTTTAATATTTTTTCATATGATTAACTGTAGAGCAGTCATTTACGCGTAGATGTAGACAAGATGTTTTGCACGTATATTTTGTTTCGTTGCGCTTTGCTTTTAAAGAGATAGATTATGCCCTTTCTTATTTCATTTTCAATAATCATTTTCCAAATGACTATAACTTATTTAAAAATCACTCGAGCAACTATATAAAGCATTCACGTATAATTTATTGAAAAATGCTTCACCGTCACGTTCTGTCGTTCTTGACACTTTCTAATACTAGAATTGTAATAAAAGCCTCAGTACCAAGAAAAGTATACTTTTTTATAATAAAGCAGACGCGATTGAACACAATGAACAAAATTTTGCTGTATTCAATATTGCCCTGCGTCTTAAAAATTAAAATAGCCGACGCAAATGCAAACACGAGTTAACTCGTGACCGGTCAACAATGTGTTAAAATAAAACTCCGTTTCACTCGTTCCGTTGCGAAAATGTGCCGGAGCGCTAAGGGTTAAAAATCTGTATTCTTACGTATTCCAAGTAGTAATAAACCCAACAAATCAGTTTCAACAAATTCTGCGTGTTTAGTATCCATATATTAACTTTAAATTTTGTACGAAAAAGTAACTGCGAAATGCTAAATATCATCCGACCTGCTGGTACTCTTAAGATCGAAATCTGCCGACCGCAAAGGGTTAAAACGGGTCATTCGTTACATGCGGTTCGAGGATTCGAAACATAATATTTGGGCCAGAAAACTGGCGTACATTGCACCAACTTGAATTCGCGCTTAATGTGATAAAACTTCAACCATGAATTGACACCGGCATAACAACGATGAACCAATAAGGAATAATATTCAACTGATCCGGTTCGTTCAAAGTAAAGTGATCGCTTATTCGATCTAGCGATTAAACGAGCTAAGAAAAACGATCAAATGTATTCTCGTTGCCTAAAGACTTTGTTCAACGTTACTATATCGATATCAACCCTTGATCCCTATAACCGATATGCTCTGTAATTTGAAAAGTGCTGCATCGCTTTCCATGTTACGATTGTAGTTTGCGCCTAATATGGCCGACGTTAAGACTTGACTGTGCCGTAAAAAATTCTTTCCCTATTTATACGTGCATTTCAATTTGTACTTTAAACCCTTGAGTAAGATACTCCTTTCTATCACGGGCTTCTGGTCGAAAACGGCTTCCGTTATAAGAAGAAGCTACCGTTCTCTGATTCTTTCGCGAAAGTCCTACTGTTCTTGCGCAAATTTTCTAATCCTTTTCGTCGTACCGAGGCGGGTAACATTCACTTCGTACGCACAGACGGTAACCGTTTCGACGGAAGCTTAATTTTAGTCTGCCTTGCGAACAAACCCAAACGACACAGACAAGCCTTAAGCTACTTTTCATTAATTAAATAATAACTTTATTAGCCGACCTAGCTACTCTGCGTTTAAAAAAGAAATATGAAAGTAACTAAAAGGAAAGACTACTGATTCCAAATAAGAGTGCGTATGTTTAGGATGAATAGTAAGTATCTTTGAGGTCATGGAATACGTGAGAATTTCTCATATAAATTTGTTACCCGGTCTCTCTTTGCAAATGTTGTGCCGTGTGGATGAAATAAAATCGCGGCAACATGTCTTAACTTTAAGGTTCAACGTAATCTTCAAAGTGGGTAAAACAATCAATGAGTCCAAAACAAAAGCATAAGTGTTTTATTTTTCATTAGATTCATGACAATGTACGTGAAGATATCTTCATTTAAACTGTTAATTTCTTTTTCAATCGGATTTATTAATGATACAGTATCTGTTAGTCTGGTTGTAATTAAGCATACTACATATATTCGTAAAGAAAAATGATTCTCACGCATTCCTTAACATTTCTTTTGATCGTGTAGGTATCTTTCTTCGTATGATAGGGCTACCCATAATTTTCGACATCCCAGAGAGTGAGGACAATGTTCGAAGGAAATTAGAATGGGAGGAGAAGATTATTGATAGTCTTAATGGAGCATCTGGAATGCTAGGAGAGAATACTAGTTCGATAGTGACGGTGTGGCAACTTAACAGAGAAACAATTGTGAGCAGCCCCTGCTTGTTCTCTGACCTGCCTTTTTGCAGGAATTCAAGTCACGCTTTTAAAAAGGCTTAGAACACACTTTGAATATCGATTCCTGTAGGCGAATGAGACAACTCGCATCCACTGGTGCACGTATTCACCCGATAACTCTAAAAAGAAGAATACCGTGTTCCCTACTCTTTTCTCTTTCTCGTTTCCTATAATGTCTTTCTCCTTCTCTTGCACACTTTCAGACCTCTTATCGGGGGGAGGAAACAAACTGGAACATCTCGTGCGTTTTAAAAGAGCATACTCATAAAGTGAACAAATTCTTCGATCGAATACAGAGGGATATTCACCAATCGAATATCGATAACGAACGTACTAATTAATAGCATCAACCGGAATTAGTTTTGTCATTAAAAGTTGATTGCTTCGTATTTAAAAGTTCAATTAAATCGTCATGTAACTTACATGCACTTTGCGCCGTCGTACGACAGGCAAAGTGACATTCTTGGTGTTATGTTATTCCTTGAACACATTGTTCGGATTGAGCAAATAATTATAAATATTCCGGGGGATTTACATAAGAAATATCGCACGAGCCTTCCCTCAGTCATGATTCATTGAAAGTATATCAATGCGGGGACCGACCGGGTATAGACATTTTGAGATCACGGTATGACAAAAGGGTCATTGAATCGAATGAAATTAAATAATTATGATTGATGATTGATAACAGTGATCGCGACAATATTAATGAAAGCAACGATGGAAATATAAATTAAATACTGTCAAAATGGTAAAAAAGGAGATACATATACGTACACATATACATATGTATAATTTCTATATACATCTATATATGTATATATATGAAAATGAACAATAATAGAAAAGACAGTAGCCCTGGTAGTAGCAGCAGTACTAGCAATGACGTTACAGCGGTTGTCGGTAATCGATACAATAAATTATGTATTCTTTCGGTTCACATTGTACAGTCGGTCCACGCATTTAAGTGTATTAATCGTAACTGCTTCGACTGTGAAAATAATAAAGCTCTAACACAAAGTATGTATGCCTACACGGATCATTTCGATAACAATGCCTTTCGATAGACTGTTTCACAGGAGTTATAGTGGTTTACCAAAAGGTGTAACCGCCTTCCGTTCCTCCTCCTAAGAACGAGCCTTTCTTTTGTGACAGTGCAACACTATGGCCAGCCATTGCAGCTAATTGCGCGGCATTCGCGGCGACTCCTGGTGGCGGAGGTGGTAGAACGGGTTGCGAAATACCATCAAATCGGGTGCCATCGAATCCGTTCTTTGGAGAAAGACAATGCATGGTAGAAATCATTGACACCTCATTACGTTCACAAAATCTACTTATGATAATGAAAATCGAATCAACCGTTTGAGTGCCACGGGTCATGGTGGAAAATTTTCCTTCCCCTACGCTTATTCAAGACTTCAGCCCCTAAAACCAACAGGTACGACCCTTGTCGTTACCTTAAAAATCTTGTATATCTGGTGAAGCGTAAAACTTCTGTGTTGTGAAGTAGAGAAACAGTGATGGCGTTAACTTCATGACGCATGGTGTTATTAGAGAATTTGTTACACACTCTTTCAATAGAGACAAGATATGTTAGAAGTTACTGAAATCCTTGCGTGCTAGATTGTTTGCGACTTTGTAAGTAAGCAATTTGAAGTCTCATTACGAGTTGCGGTGAAATTTACTCTGATTTATGTTGAAGATGCCAACTCAGTGCTTCTAAATACTATTTAACGACTGCTTTCATATACATGTGATCTCGCAAGTCAATTATTGACGGCTGGCATCACATGGACATGATTTTATTTTCCAAACGTAGATATGACATGCGGCTACAATCAAAGTTCTAAACTCACTTAATAATTTTTTATTCCAGCACGGAAGACAAATAGCGCAATCCCTTTTTGTGGCACTTAAACGGTTAACTGTGTATTATAGAATTGACCACCTATAATCGAATGTAACATTATTTCTATATGTTGGACAATCTTTGCGTTACAGGAAAAGTTTTAAATGATCTGTTAAGTTCCAGGGTGTGAGTGCTACAATATTGTTACTAAGTGTCTGCGTAGTATGTACTTGTACCAAATATTAAATATATTTTGTAATTTCCTATGTACTGTCCAATAGTGTAAGTGTTGCAAGTGGTAGATGAGTATATAACTGCTTCTGCGTTAAACTTAAATAACCAATCCACTGACAATAGAATATTTCAGCAGTTGAATTGACAAAGTAGTTTACGTTATTAGCACATTTTGTAGTACAAATTTTCTATTCAAATAGGAGCATAGAGTGGTAGATGAGTATATAACTGCTTCTGCGTTAAACTTAAATAACCGATCCACTGTCAATAGAATAGTTCAGCAGTTGAATTGACAAACTAATTTACGTTATTAGTACATTTTGTGGTACAAATTTTCTATTCAAATAGGAGCATACGTTTGAGAGATTAGTATCTGCCAAAGAAACAACACTGGTGAACAAGGATGCGTTGCTTAAGCAAGTGCCAATGAAATTTAAGTACACTGGTAAAAGATACTACTTTCAATTGTGTACTTACAGGCACCATAATCGTGGGCCTAACTGGAGCAGGTTGCATAGCAGCGGCTGGATAATATGCTGCAGCTGCAGCTAATGGCGGATAGTATTGCAACGGACCATACGCAGTAGGATAGCCTGTTAAATATCCACCTGGATATCCTTGCCCATACATCGGTTGATACATCTATAACGTCAACAGGGTTCTATTATAACTAGTTAATTTAATAACAAACATTTTCTAGTTTATCTATATTATCGCTGTAAGTATAATGAAATTGCATGGTGTTCTGAAACTGCGAAAAGTATGTCAAAGATTCTTAGATTAAGTTCAACACATATTTTACGTGTGATATTCTAAACTGTGGAAACATATACGCGTTGAAACATATAGTATGGCAGTACCAGATAAAATTAATAAAATAGAAAGTTGGATTGAATGCGAAGAAAATATTTATTACATACCATCGGATGAGTAAGAGTCTGATCATACGTTGGCGGTGGTGGTCCCTGTGTGGCATATAATTGCGGTTGATTTGGAAAAACCCCATACGGAGCTGCACCTGCAACTACATTGTAACATTTCATTTATTGTACCGGCGATAAGGGCTCATTCACATAAACATATTAAAATATATGAAATTTTATCTGCGTAAGCACGTTTACTGCTAAATATAAAAATCATCGCAAGGAACGCAATATCAAATTTCTGTCTCTTCACATTAGAAACTCCATTTATTCGATTGGCCGATGACAAATAAAGGTTGTAAGTAAAGTCTCAGGCACTCACTAACTTCTTTTTCTCACTGTATCGAAAACTCATCTGCTCTACTATTTGCTTATCATATCACCCTACTCTAGCAAACGGTATTCAATATAAAAGCGCTAAGTCTATCCCTGATGCTTAGGTTTACGTGAAAGAAACATTCATATCTATTCTGCGAAAGCAAACAGGCATGTCGAATGACAGTCTACGGCAATGCTGACGGCAAGTACTATTCAGAGATTGTTTCGAAGAAATGGAGTGTTATTGGAAACTTATGTAGTTTTCGTGCAGAATAAATGTAATTATATTCAATTGGCTCTTCCTTACGCGTACCACCGTAGGTAGCAGGCTGTGCCGGTGCTGGTACAAAACCTGTTGGTGGATGCGGTGCCACCGGGTAAGCTGTAACACAAGGCAATGCAAAATGCAAATCTATTCAATTTGTTGGCTTTCCGAGTTTTTTTTCTAAGCCAACGGTACGTGGTACCACTGCCAAAAAGACAGACATGACGACCCGTTTCACATACCAGCATGGACTCTCTTCCTTCTTTAGTTGCTCTAAGCATACGTCTGAAGACATAGTACCCTGCTGGATAAGACGCAACTCGTGTCGTCAACATCGACTCGTTTCAAACATTCGAATGCGCTCATTCTCAGAAAGCAGCTTTATTGCACATCGTGCCCGCGTTAACAAAAGTCACCGAGACGAAACAGCGATTAACACAAGAGCGCATAAAAGATGTTCGAAACTGGTCGATGCGAATAGTGGTACTCCCACACCCAAGTATATCTTACACATGACATACACCGTTTTTATGAATGTACTATTCAAAGCTCAAACAATGTTAGTCACTAAATAATGGTGAAAAGAAATAACCGAAATAACGGTATATATATGCAGCCCTCTTTGTCACCGTTTGAGTTTACTGCATTCCACCTATATGCATTCTTATTACGATATACTCTTTCACATTTAATCACTGCTCGAAGAAATTTCATTGTCAAGTCATTCAAGGAATTACTCTGGGTCGCATTCTCGGTTCGCGTAAACTGTCTTGGTTACAAGTCAGGCGTTTGATGAAAAACATCATACGGCTCTGCCGAAAATCCACGTTCAATTGAAACTCTGACTTTTTACGTCTCGTTTAGGATAAAGGGGCAAAAACGTTCAATTTATGCGGATTCTCGATAGAAGCATATCTTTTGAAGCGAGTAACACTTGAGAATAGCTTTGTTACGTTTGAACCTCTGTTATTATCCTAAGTTGAAATCCAGACAGTAGTAGCAAGTGTTAGAATTAAAAAATGAAGCAATCTGTGGTGTAATATCTTGTCACTAACATTAAGAAGACAATTTTGTCGCGAGACTGTGCTCTTTCGGTAGGAAAACAAGATGAAAGGTTAATCGTATCACAAAACGTATTCCTCGCTGTGTCAGAACGAAAAAAATGTATCGTCTGTCGTCGTCGAGAATCTCTCGCTACGTATAGACAGATAATAACTGACCACTACGGTTGCATAGCGTAAACAAAAAGTTTCGTCAGTCACCCGCCGGAAAATGATAATTGACTCGAAACTATTCTCAAATGAAAACTCGCGTATAACTGACCTACCTTTTACTTTCTAAAACTAAGATATAATATAAAACCGATCTCAAAGCAAATAGCGTTACGCAATCAAGGTAAAAGCCAAATACATTTGTCTAATTAGCCGAGCCTGACGAACCGCATTGACCAATACATTGTCTTACGCTAAACAGTTTCTGTTGTGACATGGTAAATTTCACGGTGTTCAGGATAAACTCGACAATTGTACGCTCGGTGTGACTAATTGATTTTCGACCATACGTTCCGGACAATTAACGCGATACCCTCAGGCTTGACTGTATCAGAAGAACAGAAGTAACAACAAAAAGGGAAAAACTGATAAACATAGCAAAATAAAGCCACGGGGGTACGAGGGGTTGTCTGAAAAAGTGATATTAAAAGAAGCCCAGTAATGTAGATTCGTGAAGATTCGATCAGGCGAGACGTTAACGGAGAACGCGCGTCAATCAAATTTCTTATTTCTTTTTTTCTTTCTTTCTTTTCTTTTTGTCAACAAACGAAACCGAGACAGAGAAGTTATATGTATGTCCGGGCGATGAATGTGTAATTTATACAATGAGTACAGTGGTACAATGAGTATATATAATATGTATGTATATATATCAAATTCCACACATTCAAAAAGTTGTGACAAGATTCAGCAAACCACAAATTTCTGCAAATATCCATAAATAAAGGTCAAACGTGATTAAAAATTCTTTATAATTGCGTAGTTTATATCAATAAATTAGCCGCTTCATGCGAGTCGACAATTTTTCACAGCAAGACACGCGTAATTCGTTCGTTCATTTTCGACGCTGAACGATGAGGCGGCTAATTTGATTTATTTGTTTTTAGTTATCTAAATTACGCCCCGTACCGGTGTCATTGACGTACCCGCAAACTCGTATATTCGTTTCGACATGTCAAAAAGCGAAGAATGTAAAAGAAGTAGGCGTCTAACGCGAGGACAATTGAGAGATTCAGCGAAACGAAGGATTCAGTTTGCGGATTATCAATCAATTGACACGGGGACAGGAGCTATACATGGACATGTTGTAATCTAACATAGACGTCAGCCCACACCAAATTGTCCACGATAATTGAATGCTGGCCCAATGCATGGAAATGAGAGCACAATTCCTCATTACCACTTATGCTCATCCCACGTGCTGTATTTTGCTGGCACTACGCGCGTAATAACATCGCCGCGAAAAGTACAGGAAAGAAGGGAATATCCGTCTGAGAGCACTCGTTGGATGCAGCATTCAAAAATAATAAATGTATGCGTCAGTGCCACGGTGCAAACAATCATCGAATCCAATAATAATCGGTCATAAGATTAAACTCCGCAATGACTCTGCTAGCTAGTTGAAAAAGTGTCTCCCAATCTTTTTGCTTTACCAGTTTTCGTACGTTAGCCCGCCCCCGACTGTGTCGTTTCCCGTGTTTCTCTCTGTCTGTTCCCCTCTTTCGCCTTTTGTCGGTAAATGTAATAGTAAAAGAATTCGAAGGTACAGAGGCTTATTCGATGCTCGAACCGGGCAACTCTTTTTTCCGAACACTGGCCGACGGGGTGCTTCGAAATGTGGCATGAGCTAACTGCGAGGATGGAACTCTCGTGGTTGAAGAGCAATTGTGTCGACGCCAAGCATGATAAATGTTACGTTTACGCGTAATTCTCATGGTCGTCACACGTTCGCTACAGTACTCATTTTTAGTACTCATTTTTCAGCCCACTGACGACGCTCGGCGCAAAACTTTATGCGAGGGATTTCAAATGCGACAGATTCGAAAAGGGCGAATTTTAGCGACGCCACTTTGGAAAATCCGCAACGGGTCTCGGTACCGCGATTACCTCGGCGTTGCGTAGAACCTGACGAACTTTATCCAATTGTTATGCCAACTGAATTATTGCGTAACGGGGAAACGATACGCGGCCCGCGTAAAATACTGGTAGCGAACGTATTGGAACGCGAAAGTAGCCAAAGGCCGGAGACATTACTGAAGGTTCAGAGAAAATTTGGATTAATTAGTTACAATGTGCACCACTGTTTATATATTGCTCTCCATTCATCGATTACTTTCAACATTGGAGACACTGGCATTTTAAGTGTGTTTACTATTCTTGTAAATACACCTTTTCATTTAAGCTCACTATTAACGTTACACGTAAAATATTTTGTTAAACAGAGGCATGCGGTACACGATGCACTCGAGAGATTCCTACGGCTCTTAATACTCGTTCCTTTCACTTTCCTCGAGTCATCGGAAATAACCGATTTTCAGCGGCCCAACAATGCCGGCGGAGATATTAAAATACGAATAGGAAACTCTCTTTGACTGTGCGCTACGAGAATTTGTAATATTGCGTAATTACATACAACAACAACCCAAATAACAGTGAAATTACTTACGTCCGGTCAATCCTTAACAAACTTAGACGGTAGGTGCAATCTTTCTTCGATTTTCGAATTCGTCGCGTCCAATGCATAACCAAAGTTTTTGTTAAAGACTGACCGAGCGTAGAAAAAAAATGAAAATATAATATTGTGAAGAGATCAAACTAGTACGACAATTTCTCAAAGCATGCACTGTAATATGTAACAAATCAGAACGATTGCCGAGCGCGTGGATTTAACATTTCAATTTTCACCGCTGAAGCGTATTTCCATTTTCTTCCTATTTGGCACGAGTAAAACGTTCTTTTACGTCATCAGAGCGAATGAGCTCGCCAATCGTGTCGTTATCTATTATATATTCTAAACATGCAAAACAAAAATACATGAAAATCGAAAACATATATATATTTTACACGTAAGTATGCACGTGTATATATATATATACGCATATAACAATATATATACACACATACACGGCTCTCTTTCTCTCGCGCTTTCTCTCTTTGTCCACATATATATATATGTATGCATGTATATACGTGTGTATATATATTTATATATGTTTTTTTGCAAGACACATGCACCTACCCAAAACACACACACACACACACACGTCCGCAAAATCAAAATTGACTGCTGCAGGCAAACGCAATTCTAATCAAAATTGGAGTCAATATATTCATATTGCACACTCTGGCATATAACAATAGATACACTCCAATGTTTTTGTTGAATTTCTTTTTTGTCGACAGAGTACCATTTTCAAATAATGCGTACTCCCTTTTCTCAAATCCAACATAGACACATAATTGCGTAATTATGTCTTGACATTTCTTCCACAATCTTTTTTTTATATTCATACGATTTCGTATTGTGAATAATAGTTTCTACCATAAAACTACGATAATAAACACAGATTTATTACGCTACTTGATTTTCACTTTAATAAATAACTAAGTAACACTACGTTTGTCAACAAAAGGAATCTACAGAGACTACGTAACATGCAAAATCGACTACAAGTTTCACTTTCTATGAGCGTCATCAGTCAAGCCACGCATAAACAATAAAACAACTCTGCGATTATTTCCTTCATTTGTAACATAAACCGATACAGCACACGTGTAATTTAAGTTTCTCGTTCCGTCAAAAACTTGTAGTCTGAACTAAAGCGACATGCACTATTGTTAAAAGTGAGCTACCAACTTGTTATCAAATTGAAATATTATAAGTATGCTGAGCTTAGATACAGCATTCATGTTTACCCTGCTGATCCACTAAGCAATTGTGCGCGCACAGTTTTGACAGTAATTATCGGAGGATTAACTTGCACCTCTTTATCGTGCATGGAATACGTATGTAACAGTCAAAATGACAGTCTTAGAGCACCGTTACTGATGTATCCATGTTGACCTAGATTGTAAAACTGTGCATTCACAAGACGCAGAGTGGGTGTTATGAAAAAAATTAACTAAAAACGAAATAAAAGAATAAATTAAGCAATCAGCCAAGACCACGGTCTTAGTACAAAATATTGGTACACCCATATCAATATTCTTATATTCATATTGATTTGGATATATTGGCAACGAACGTCTCCATTTCAAAAAGTAGCAGCCCTCAGTTGTGTTATGATAGAGTCAGGTTTAAACAAAATAAAAACTTACAACATTAGTGATGATTACAATTTGACCGAGAACAAGGACTTTTGCGCCAATAAATGGCGCGAAACCCTATATACTGGAGGTCAAAGTCTACCGATAAACAGGAGTCCAGTTAACCAATATCTAACGAACAAATTACTTTCATTCTCAATCCTTGACTGTCTAATTTTTTTAATTGCAGATATCCTGGAAAAATAAGGAAAATGGGCATTAGTATTTCACCTCCGATTAAAATTTTCAGACTATAAGGAACAGAGCTCTTGGCCTAACGTTTCAGATCGTGTAAGTCATCTGCACGTATGCTGTCGTGCAACGCATTAATTTGAAATTGCTTTCAAGAATTTGTCGGGCGGTTAAAGAATGAATTCTTGTGACGCAAATCCTTCGCTTTGCTTGACGACTGACTTGTTACGATGAAACTGTCAGAAGTGAATTCTCTGTCGTAACTTTTTGAATCTGGAGGCGCACGGTGCATCTATATATCGAATGTATGTGCGTGTATGTGCGCGCGCGCGTGGGTGTATGCGCACGTGTCTTTTGCGCGCGCGCGTACATGTGTTATGTATGTATGTCTGTTGCATGTCTGTTGTCCGTATGGATGTATGCACGTACGTACGCGCGCGCGCGCGTGTGGTTGTATATATACTTAATATATCTTCGGTATATAAACACGTAGTGAGTAAGGTAATATATAGAGTAAGGTGAGGTTAGATACGTGGCTTAGGCTGCACAAACGCCGGTCTCCGAAGCTCCACCTACTGACTGGGATCAAATCGTCTTTGTAATGGTCCGCTGCAAACATATTGACAGCCACAACTGTAGGCACTATCCTTCGCTTCAGTGTCTATACCAGCAGTAGTAATATAGGTCACAGGATATCGCAGCAGTATATCCTTCGGTTACCGCAAGGAGTACATACTAGATCACTTACGTAACTACACTTTACGTATCCTTAAACGCTAACTTTCTCTGTAATCTTAGGTCTGCCTACGCATAAGAGATTCCTACAGAGCAGAGTTTGCGCAATAAAGTTGTTGAGAGCGTCGCTGAGTAATTTGTGTTACCATCGTGATACCTTTACGTGATAATGACGATGCCAGAGTCATCATGTAATTGAGATCAGTCCTTTCAAATCGTGTTACGTATCGATCGAATTCACTTTATGCGTGTACAGATTGCAGCAAAATCTCAAATGACTGAACTCGGCTCGTGTAGATAGTACTTTACCGCTGAATAGTGTGCAAACTTTCATAGATCGTCTTCGCTACTAATGACGCACCTTCAAAATGCTATGCGCTTATTTGTACCAAGTAACAACATTAAATGTATGCAAATAAAAGCCACGATCTCGATATTTAATGGAATAACATTGTGATCTTCCGCTGTTCAACTTATTCGCTCAACGTTCGAATTATTTCTCCTCATACATTTCTCTGGAAGTGTGCATATTATGTGGTACAATTAAAGCAAAATTTGATGGATTCCTTAACATACATAATATTAATGTGCCTGTACTCTTATGAATAAATATTAATAAATAACTACAGCATCTGCAAACAATAATAAATAATATTCGAGTACAAATGACCTCCAGAGATACATACCGTTATACGAGCAAACTACCAACAAATTTTTCTCAAGTATATCATTTTATGGAATTAAGTAAAGAATTAAGTTTTAAAGAATTAAGTTTGTATGCATCTTATATATGCAATATTATACGTATCAATAAGTTAGATGTACATATACATATACATATACATATACATATATATATGTATATATATGTATACTCCACCTCTTGACATCTATTTAAATTTTATAACTTTAATACCCTCTCCTTTTCGCTCTTTTATACTGTATAGTAATTATTCATAACATACACATTTTTATGTGCAGTTATTGTGGCAGTCTGTAAAAATCCATTTTTCTCGAATATTTCTACATATTCGGAAATGGCGTGAACTTTTTCGATAAATAATTTTTTTCCTCGTTTCAAAGAATCCAATGAAATTTCATAGATCGACGTAAACTAATTATACGCATTTTTACGGTTTTATAAAGCCAATTATATTTTGCTACCTTCAAATACAGTTGTCCGAATTTTGTAATAAATGCGTCCATAATTGCCGATCGGACGAAAAAGTAATATTTATGCTTTACTAGATTAACAGAATAGCTTTGGAAGGACGTAAAATGGATATATCTCACGCCTATCACGTACGTTATGCGTTCGTTAAGATTTACGACGATGAAGGCAATAAAAGTAATTTTGGCCTCATCCGCGGCCCTTTCGCAGCTGTAAAGCAGAACATATTAAAAGGCAATCCGTGAGCATCGATAAAATTTGTTGCAAAAAATTAAACTAAAATTATGCGGGGACACTCTGGAAGCCATTTTGTATTTCCCACACAGAATAAGGTATTGATTTATCTGTCAACTGGGCGAAAGACTACGATTTACTTTGAATCAAAACATGTGAAACTTTAATGTACAATAACTCGATGAGTACTGGTTTAGTCAAACGTGCGTTAATTTTTGTTGACGTCAACAGCGCGTACTGCTTGACATCGCCGAAAAACTTTCCGTCATGTGAATGACAATTGGTGTGTACTCCTGACGCGAAAACACGATAAACTTAACAAAGTCTAACACATATCTCTATCAGCGGCGCTTTATCACGATATATAGTTACCTTTCTTGTCGGTCATTATTGCTTAAAGTTTGCACAAATTTTACAAAAAATACGTTATTCCTAATTAAATCACCGATCTTGCGTTTCAACACTGAAGACAGACAGGGAACGGCTATGACACTTGACAGACACTAGCGCTCCTTACTGAGTGTTCTCGTGGCGAAAACACGCCTGGCCTGCCATTGGTCGAGCGCCAGGCTGCGCTCAGCCAATCGACCTTCGGCATGACTCGACGTGGCCAATCAGCGTTTACTCGCCCCTGTCGCTGGTACCTGCTTTACGTTTGGCCCCGCATCACCGTCTATACCGTATCAGACCGAAATACCCTGACGCTTCGATCGTTATTTTCCAAAATCCACATTGGAAAAGATGGCCACGCATCATTCGGCTAACAATTTATGCAATGACGGGGCCCAACTTTCTAAAGCAGCCTTCGGGCTTACGTTCATGGACTACTACGTTCCTCCGACTCTTTAAGCCCGTATCATAATGTCCAGACGAAGTTTCAAGTCCGTTTATATCTCGTTTTAGCAAGTGACCAATTGTTATTCGCAAGTAGTACGTATTCAAGCGATTAACTTTTCGGGCAATTCTTTTTACATTATCCTCTTTTTCATGTATCCTCGCAGCCCACATTGAAATAGGCGTTACTCATTATGTTATTTTGCCCGTTTGTATCTCGTCGTTTTAGCAAGTGACCAATTGTTATACGCAAATAGTACGTATTTCGAGCGATTAACTTTTCGGGTGATTGTTTTTACATTATCCTCTTTTTCATGTATCCTCGCAGCCCACATTGAAATAGGCGTTACTCATTATGTTATTTTGCCCGTTTATATCTCGTCGTTTTAGCAAGTGACCAATTGTTATACGCAAGTAGTACGTATTCAAGCGATTAACTTTTCGGGCAATTCTTTTTACATTATCCTCTTTTTCATGTATCCTCGCAGCCCACATTGAAATAGGCGTTACTCGTTATGTTATTTTGCCCGTTTATATCTCGTCGTTTTAGCAAGTGACGAATTGTTATACGCAAGTAATACGTATTGAAGCGATTAACTTTTCGGGCTCTCGTTTTTACATTATCCTCTTTTTCATGTATCCCTGCAGCCCACATTGAAATAGGCGTTACTAATTATGTTATTTTGCCCGTTTATATCTCGT